>PVKN010022917.1:0-14991 GCA_004027915.1 Capromys pilorides | reverse complement strand
GAATTCTTTTTAAAATTAAAAAAAATAAAAAAGCATAGACTTAACCAAGGCCAGTGCACTGTGCAGAGTGTGGCATTTAGCCTCTAACTATATGTTTCTTACCTGCAGAAAGACTTACAATAACAAGATAGATACTCAAGTTTCTTTAAAGTAGAGATGTTAAGATAAAACATCTTTGTTTTCTAAATAAAGAAAGGAAAAATAAGGCATGATACTTTTAAAATAAGAAAAAATGCTGAATTTTTTTTTCACTGAAAGATTCAATTCATGAAATTTTAATGAAAAGTACTTATTAACATTAAGAACATATCCATAATTATTCAGAAAAATCGATTACTTGAGAGAATATGAAGTAGGAGATGAGAATTTATTATGGCGCAGATTTTGCTGATTGAAGGTAAGCAATTTCTAATGTGAAATATTCATATTAATCTAACAAAATAGAATACAGTGAGATCCATTGGTCCGCCAGTGAGGCTCATCTTGGCATTCATCTTTTAGCAGAAGTACCATGTTAAGATGGATCTCACAATCTTTGTTTTTATGCAACTTGTGAGAAAATACAAAGTGAACAAAAAGAATTCTTTCTGTGTGTCTCTAGCGAACTCACCCTCCACACCCTAACTCAGCTGGTGGATACCCTTCAATATGTTATCAGCCAGACAATAGGATACAGTGACAGACTTGAAGCCAGTCAGATGTACAGTCCACAAGGCATCAGTGCCAATGCAGGTTGGCAGGATGTTACTACTCCTTCATCAGTGACCTCCCCTACAGTAGGCCCTGGCAGTGTTCACTCTGATACCTCCAACTGATCTCCCAGCAATCATATTCCCACTGACCCTGTGCCCCAGTTGGACAGGGGTGGGAGAGAGGGTTTCTCCCCAATGCTGAGGGTGTTAGACTGAAGATCAAAGCAATCAGCAAACACAGTAAGAGTCTCCTTATCTTCTCTCCTTTGGGATGCTATTTCAGGCAATCTGGACACATTTTTATACTCTCTTCCTTTTTTTTTTTTTTTCTGGGTAGAAGCCACCCTCCCCTGCCTCCAGCTCTCAGCCTGGTTTCCATCATTTTCCCTGCCTGCTCTCCTGTGTTCTAGCCTCCTGGGGTCCCTGGCCTCGTCACATCACTGACAGATATTTTCAACAATTAGAGGAATTTAAAAAGAAAAAAATGACAAAGAAAATATTAAAAGTGTTGGCATGCTTAAAAAAATAGAACAAAGTTCCTTATTTAATGGCTGTATGTGGATCATCTTGTAATTCTTCAGTACCAGGAAGTAGATGGCAATGCTTTAACCACATGAGCGTGGTCGGTCCCATTGGGGCCTGTTCTTCTTTCATACAATACCTCTTCAGGTTTTGGAAGATAAAACAGTAAGTTCTTTTTCAAGAATGATGAAATATTTTCACAGATAATTTTTTGATATAGAGTCTCACTACACAGATCACACTCATAGTGATACTCCTGTCTCAGCATCCCTAGTGCTGGGATTACAAGTGTTCACCACCATGCTCAGTTTTGGTGGCTGGCACAGGGCGCCTGAGGTTCTAGGGCCAGCGTGGCATGCAGTAGTGAGGTTCGAGCTCAGGTACTTGAACTTGCCAGGCCGCTGAGCTATCTCCCCAGCCCTCACAGATTGTTAACGTGAAGGTTATGATTGTGAGGGGTGGGAAGAAATGTGCTGCTGTCACTGGTGGTGCCAGTTTTGTGAAAGGCATTAGGGACCCTGGTGTTCACTTTGCTTACTCTGGAACCGAAACTACAGAGGGTTATTGTCGTGGTGTCTAGCTAGTTGTCCCCTCAAAGCCTCATGTAAACCATGGGGCTGTCAAGCACTCAGCTCCAGGGGCGGGGCTTGAGGAGGCATGGCTTGAGGAGGCGTGGCCAAGAGAGACCTAACCATTAAACTGACAGCATGTGCTGTCACCCCAAGTGGCTGTGTCTCTGGAGGTGTGGAGCGAATCACCCAGGGCACAGTAGTGTAGAGTCTCGGGGCCTTGCTATGTAATTTAGGCTGCTTTAAATTATGAAATCTGCAGTAACTGTGAGCTAAATAAACCTTTCCTCCACTCAGTTTGTATGTCAGGTATTTGTCCCAGCAGTGAGAGAAAAGTGACTAAGACAGAATTTGCTACCAGAGGAGTGGGGTCATTGCTGTGGCTATACCTGACTAGGTGGATTATAAGCTTTTGGTTATGGCTTATACGAAGAAATAGGAAAGGTTTGGAGATGTCGTCTATGAGGAAAGTGCTTGAGCAGTTTCAGCACTTCTGTAGGGGAGGTTCTAGTCAGAGCTCAGACCAGAACATTGATAGAAAGTCGATCTGTAAAGATTAGGCTGGGAGGTTTTTGCTGGAAAGAAGAACTGCCTTGGCTGTTGGACTCCAGATCATTTGTGTTTTGGCCTGGCCTAAAGTCTGTCTGAATTTTGCCCATGTCCAGAGACTTTGCCTGAGACTGAGATTAAACATGGAGGACTAATTAATCTTTCAAAGGAAATTTCAAAGCAGTCAAATACTGGGGCAGTGGCATGGCTATTGTTGAGGTCTCTAAGTCAAATATATGTTGAGAAGGAAGAGCAAAGATCCCAGCAGAATGATTTAAAGTGTTGTGGGTTTGGCCAGAAAGAAAGCACCAGGAAGACTGTGGACTGCAAAGATGGAGCTGAGATCTCCATTTCCCAGGAGGAACAAGAGAATAGAACAGATATCCCGAGACCATCACAGGAGGTGGCAGGTTCTTACCCTTCACAGCTTCAGAATAGCAAGGGTGAGGGACTTTTCTTTGAGGGGAAAGCTGCAGAGCCCCTTGTTCCAGAATGGAGGCAGCAGCCACACCAGGTTGCAGAATGGAGGTGGCAGCCACAGCAGACTACAGAATAGCTCTGGCATAGAGAATTTGTCCAGAAATCTAGGTACTCAACTCCTACAGCTAAGAGAAGAAAGCCTGGCTACTGCTCCAGCTGGCAGCAGACCTTGGCATCATCCATGTGGTGCTGATTTTAGGTGCATGCAGAATGCAGGTGTTCAGAGGTTAAGAAGGCTTCCACCTTGATTTCAGATGAAGGCCTGGGAGGCCAGGCAGTGTTCCCTGGGGATGTCAGCATGTGAAGTCATGAGTGAGAAGTCTACTCAGAGGAAATCCCAGAAGTTTGGAAAAGCCAGGAACGTGAATCATCTAAGGAAAACTACAAAGAGGGAGCATAGCTAGCCTAAGAGAGAAGCTATGGGAGCTACCACCAGAAGTGCCCTAAAGGTGGAAGCACATGGAGCTCTCCATTTGCCACAGATTGCTTCAAATATTCCACATGGAACTGCAGGACTTAACGTTTGCCCTGATGGATTTTAGACTTCTTTTGGCCCCAGTGGTTTGTATCCTCCTGTGTATGCCTTTTGGAATGACAATGTTTATCTTGTGCCTTTGAATGTTCAATGTATGTAATTTTTTATTTGTGTAGGTGCTCACAGTTGAAAGTTTGCCTTGGATCTTGGAGGAATCTTAGGACTTGGACTTTTCAGCAATGCTGAAACTGTTGGGACTTTGGCAACTCTTAGAGATGGACTAAAATGCCTCCTGCAGAAAGGGATATACACGAGACTTTGGGGACCCAGGGGTAGAATGCTATAGTTTGTATCTAGTTGTCCCCCCAAAACCTCATGCAAATCATGGGGCTGTCAAGCATGGGGCTACAGGGGCAGGGCTTGAGGAGGCATGACCAAGAGAGGTGGGAACCATTAAACTGACAGTTTGTGCTGTTAGAGCCCCCTTCCACCCCTTCCCCCCTGCCCCCCGCAGGTGGCCGTCCCTCTGGAGGTATGGAGCCAATCATTCGGGACAAGATGGTGTAGAGGTCTCGAGGTCTTGCTATGTAATTTAGGCTGCTTTAAATTATGAAACCTTCAGTAACTGTGAGCTAAATAAACCTTTCCTTCACTAAGTTTGTGTGTCAGGTATTTGTCCCAGCAATGAGAGAAAAGTGACTAGGACAGTTGTGGAGTGAGGAAAGGTTTTCGGAGCTATGCTGCTTTGCTATTTCTTCTCAGTCATGTCTCTAGAAGTTTTCTCTCTTGTCTATATGTTCTCCAGAAGTCATTTTCCCACCTTTCATGAGGTTGGTGTGTGTTGTCTTTAAGTTCTGTACTAGGTCAGCCTGCTTACCACTTTGGCACTTCTTGCGCATCCTTCTTCCAAGTACTTCCATGAATGTTCCTCACAGAAGAAGGTAAACAAAGACCTGTTATCTTCCTCCAAATAACTTCCTACTTGAATTAAGTCACTTGAACATAGCTTATCAATAATGCAAAGTCAACATTTGAAAGAACACTTTCAAGTTAAAGTAAGGGACACATTCTTATTCTTTCCTCCTTTTTTGGAACACATTTCTGAAAAAAATTAATATATTCAGTCTCTTCCTATATTCATAAATCCATCCATGCCACAAAGCAAAGTCATGCTCTAACAATTATTATTCCTGCCTCCCAATAAGCTGTGCATCAGGTGGCACAGAGAGAATCGCTCAATAATTAGGTACTAGAGCAGTCCAGGGAGTCACACATTTTTAGCACTGTGAAATATGGAAGAAGACCACACAGTCACATGAGCATTTGGACAAACTTAGGAAATTAAACAAAAGAGAATGCAAATGCAAAGAAGTCTATTAAGTTTTATACAAATGCAGACTTCTAAAGTATTAAACTAAAATCTTTTGGATTAGAAGGGCTTTAGCAGTTCTCATTGTAAAATGAACTTGTTAGAGTTGAATGAAGGTGGCTTTGGAAGAAGCTTACTGATTTAACACTTTTTTTGTTTACAAGATCTATTTCCTTCATCAGTTCACGTGAACAGATCATTGAAACAGTAGCAATGACTGCTGTTGGCCTTGTGTCCTTCCAACTTTCCTGCGAAAGAGGAAGCTTTTTAATAACTCAATTCAAAACACATTTGCCTGGCTTGGGACAGAATTTCATACATTGCAGTTCTTCTCCAACTTTAATGCACATAAATTCATTTGGGACATTTTTCTGAAAAGTATATTCTGTTTATGCAGATCAGGTTGCTCCAGAAGCAGGTCTGAGACTGTATTCCTAAGCTCTCTGATGTTCTTGATTGTGCTGACCCTCAGGAGTTAAAGAATAGCACTCACCCTGTCACCAACTGCCATGGATTCTGATTTAATTGGCATAGAGTGGATGTGAGCCTTTGGAATTTTAACTGTCTGGACAGTCTGAAAGCCACTGCTTTAGAACAAGCCATTTCAAGATATCCTGATCAGAAGTATAACTTGGAGTACTTGGTAAAGAAAAATCCTCAGGCCCCATGCCAGAGTTACTTGAGCAGAATCTCCATGAGAAGATGTCCTGCACAGGAGGCAGCTTGTGTCTGTAACAGTGACATCCTGGAATCAGGGAAGTTCAGTCAACACTGTTCGAGAGTAGTCACTGGGCCAGGAGTGTGAGATGTGACTGTCACTCTTGGGGTCATGCATTCACATTTAGACCAATTTCTCCAACACAGGAAGAAGATTCATGTGGTATATGCCCTTAGACTTCGTTTGAGGAATGTGGATTGAGAGGAAAAATCGGCTGATCAAAAGGATAGGGAAATGGGAAATATCGTCATGGGAATTCCTGTGAGTTAAAGATCGCTGCCTCCTCCTTTGTGCAGAATCGGTTACTTTCCAAACAGCTTTTTATTGTATTTTTTGTGTTTTAGGGAAGGGTCTACAAGGTGTTCAGGGTCTCACTACTAGATCAGACTCATAGTGATCTGCCTGTTTACAGCCTCCCAAGAGCTGGGATTATAGATTTGTGTCATCAAGCCCAGTCTCAATTGCCATCTCAGCTTGCCCTGGGGCAGGGCCAGTATGGCAGGCCTGGGGATTGAACTCCTGGCCCCTGCACCTGCTTGCAGCTGAGCAGCTTTTTAAATAGCCACATGTTTATTTATTTTCACAAGCAGATGGTCTCTGTGATGTTCATTTGTAAACTACATTGACAAGACATATTCATTTTTATATTATAGCATACTATTGTGTGTTAACCTGCAACTATAGAATTGTCCAGGAAATGTATAGATGCTTCTAATTGGGTTACACTTACAGGCCCTAGTCAGTGACGTATGCTTAACTGTGGTATCACAGAATATATAAGTGGTGTTTCCTTACAAATTTCCTACTAGATTTTCAGTTCAAACAATAAAAGAAAACTAGATTGACTGCTAACAATAAAAGCTATCATTTGTGTTTAAGTTGTGCAAGCATGTTTTTACTGACCCAGACTAAACGCCAGGCACTATTTTAAGTATCAGAAACACCAAGATAAGATGAACTTTTCCAGAAGACACTGGGAAGAATGTATAACCTTTTCCATCTTTGTATTCTCATCCCTTTCAAATGGCGTTTGTGCTTTAAAGGGGGCAAAGGAGTAGCATCCAGTTTGAAGGAAACATTTAATTTTGTGGAAAATAAGCACTGTTTTACTGTCTCTGCTCACATATTAGAGCAGGCATTTAGGACGTTTGTTAGTATAAAACATGATTAGAATGCAATTTTTATTTACCAGGGCATAATAAGGCTAGTGGAGGGGTTTGGGGAGATAGCTCAGTACACTAAGTGCTTGCCTGGCAAGTGCAGGGTCCTGAGTTCAATCCCTGGTACCACACACACACACACACACACACACACACACACAGAGACAGACAGACTAGCGGAGTAGTTGTCCATTCCATTTGCAGCCTTGGTTTCCAAGCGCTGTCAGCTCAGGGACAGTAATTGTGGTGCTGAGAAAATAAAGCTAAACAAAACCATGAACACAAAATCCAAGCTGTCTCTTTACTTCCACCTCCCTATATTATTTTATTTCCCTCTCTCTGTGTAAATTTCCTGAAGACACTGAGAACAGCACACTGTTTCCCTAAGGGTCGCATGAAGAGTATGTTGTTGTTAATGTGCTTTGTCCCTGTTGTATCCTAATGTCTGAACATTGATTGGCACATGGGCAGAGACAAGGACTGTTTCTTCAACAGAAAACTGGTTCACCCTGGTTTTGGAGGAACAGGCTCACAATCTCAACATTCTAGGAAGATGATGCAAGAGAATCACAAATTTAAGCCCAGCCTGGGGAATCCAGTGAGGTCCTGTCTTAAAATTTAAAAAGGAAGAAGTGAAGTTGGGGATGTAATACTATACGAGGGCCTTGGGTTCAACCCCTGTACCATAAGAAACAAATAAGTTAGAAACAAAGGTGAAGGAAAGTTCATGTTTATCTCATTTGCTTACCTAAGCTGAAAAAAGCCCATGGGAAAGGACTATGGAGTGTTTTATTTCACCCTGCCTTTTTGTCCATGTATATTTTATCATTTTCCTCTATTGATTTAACCTTTCCTCATTTATGGTTTAAAATAACTCTGTATTCCTCACATAACCCTCTCCTCTTCGTAGCTAAAAACATGCAAGATTTAAGTTTGAAAACATTTTTGTGTTGTTTTGTGTCACCAAGCAGCTTTATTAATTTCACTTTTACTAATTCTGAAAGCATAACTTGAAACTTGCGTGTTTGAAACTGTTTTTCACTACTGAATATGGTGCTGAGTTGCTGCATTGATCTTGTACATATGTTAGCGTCATCGCTTTTTTCTCACTCAAGTTATAAAACACACTCTTTCAAATGAACAAATATGACCAGGATGTGGAATATGATGGATTTTTAAAATTTAATGATTTCTAGGTATTTGAATTGTAGGTCCAAATTTACAAGGTATTTTTCTGTACATGTTGTCCACACATAGAGAATAATAGAATCATACGATATTGACACTGTTAATTTTTGTCAATAATCTATAGAAGTTTGCAAACAGCTTGAATAAGTATTTTGAAGATGCTTCCAATAGCATAGAGCAAAACCAATGAAATTTATTATGATATTGGAACTCTATACTATGTAGTGAAGATTCTGTAACTATAAGGTAGGGGAGTCTGTTTTAAGTTTTAGCGTGATAATACATCCTTGCTAGCTCATATGGAAGGACTCATTAAATCTTATGAAATGTAATGCACACTGATTAGGACAGCCAGATTCAAATTTTGATGCAAGTAAAATTATAATACAGAGAGCCCAAGAACCGGGATGCAATACAAGCTTCCAATTTATAACCCTGAATGGTGGCCAATTCTGTTCTTGGAAGCTAAACTCTTTGTGCCTCCCTCATCCACGAAAATTCCACCGGGGTTATTTTTCCTAGTCATTCTTTGCAAAATGAAAGGTTTATACAGGTGCATCTGATTGACAGAACCCAGATAACATGGCTGAATTCCACGTACAAGGCAGAACCTAGGAAAGTGGCTTTTGTCTCTTGGAAAAGTAAGATATTAAATCCAAGAGGAGGAAGCATGTTTAAAAGCTTTTGGGCAAAGAGAAAATGTTTTCTGTAATAAATGATAGAATCCCATAGTACAGATAAAAACAAAATCAAGGCTCAGTTTCTCAAAATTATGGTGCAGACTAATTTCAAACTCACTCGAGATGGCTCCTGAGGCCTTTTGTTCTGCAGCAGTATTTTCTGGGTGCACTCTTTCTGAACTGGATTTTTGTCAAAACATTTTTGATAAGTATTACTTTTAATATAAGCAATTAATTATTAATTATTTTAATTATTAGTTGATCATTTTAATAATGATTAATTATTAATGAGTTAAACCCATTTATCAACTTTTCCTAAGCAATTAGATTTTAAGGATACAAACAAACAGTATATTCAATGAGTATGTAATTCAGGAGCTACTGATTTTTGATATATGTATCTACATTGGACCACTTTCTTGTTGCTAGGACAAAAATCCCAAATGTGCAGAAAGTAAAGAAGAAAAGACTTATTTAGTCTCCCAGGTTGAGGAGTTCAGTGCATGGGTGACCGGTTCTGTCTCCGTTGGTCTGCAGTGAGGAAGGAACATCCTGCTGGAAGGGCACAGGAAGCCACACTGCTCACTGCAAGGCTGCTGGGATGCAGAGGGTAGGGGAGGGGCCAGAGTTGTACCCTCTGGAGAGCCTCTAGTGGCCCACCTCCTCCAAGAGGACCTTGCCTCCTAACACAGGACAACCTGGCCAGTGACTAGCATAGCACCGCAGATCCCTAGCACCTCTACAGGAAGCTCTTACTCCAGTGAAGTTGAAAATGAAGCTGAACTGGCCCAGAATTAGTGGGTGCTCTCCAGAGAAGCAGGGGTAATCATGTGGGTGCATGAAGGGCAATCGGTTTTGCAAGTTCACTAATTTAAATGTGAATCGCATCCAGAAACCTACCTGGGGAACACTCAGCAGATGTCAAACAATCTATCAGTGCACCATGGCTTGGGCCAACTGACAATAATACCTTCAAAATTAATTTTGTTATGTACTAATATGGAACTTAGTGAGATATCTCAAAACCACTACAATTCGGATTAATTTCAATATATCTATACCTATATTCATCTGTAATATTCTGAATTTGATGTTGGCAAATGAGGAGATGTGGAAAAAAGTAATGAATCAAATTTTATCCCTGTAATAAAATAGTAAGAAGTGGCTTGGTTTTTTCTTAAGAGTTTATTGATAATGTATAATAAGTGAAAAAATAGAATATGCATAAGAATTTGTTGGAATATGAATGCAACATTACTGGTCAATGTTCTTTAAGTTTTCTCACACTACTTCTGAGGTATTTACTTCTAGAAGGTCAGAGGGCATCTTAACAGTGATAAATAATTATGTGTCATGGGAAAGTGAGAAATGTCAAAGGGATGGATACTCATCAGTAATGGATCTTAATTATAAGTATTCCCCATATCTTTATGCTTAGTATTTCAGAGTCTGTTGAATGAAACCAACTCAAATCAAATGTGTACTGTCATCTAAGTTAACCAGCATATATGTATGTGACAATATAGATATTATCCCTTTATATTACATATGAGTATACAAAATAATATTTATACAATAGATGCATATTGAAATTATCACTTTTAAAATAAAGTTAGAAATTCTTAGGGGACAATATTTGAGGCCAAGCACATTCTTTTTTCTTCAGAAATATCCAATTTTCCTGAACTTAACAAAACTTTAATTCATTTTAATTGATATATATATATATATATATATATATATATATATATGCTTTTCCTAAAACATTCATGATTGATGTGATTCACAAAATGGATTCTTAGTGATCTGTGAAGGAAAACATTTGCCAGTTATGAGCAGATAACTCAGCAGACTAAAGTGCCTGCCTAGGCAAGTGCAGGGACCTTGGTTCAATTCCTGGCACCACACACTTTGCTGGTTCTGTCCCCAGTTGCCCTGGAGCTGGCCACAGAGACTGGATGTGGTGGCAAATGCCTATAATCCCAGCAGTGGGGAGGCTGGAAAACAGGGACCTCACTATGAGTCTGAACTATGTAGTGAAACCCTGTAACAACCAAATACTTATAAAAAATCTGGTATGCAATAAGTTACATAATATGGTTAATACTTTATTATAAAACAGAATTTATCTTAGATGATTTTGCTCAGCATTTAAGGTAGGCTAGGCTATGATGTGATATTCAGTAGACTAAGGATAATCAATACATTCTAGATTTATTATAGTCTCCATATACCATGGTGTTCAGATGTAGGCCCACCATGGTAAGTCAAAGAACATTCATAATTATCAGTCTTCCCCAGAATCTTTTTAGGAAAAGAACTTCTGAAAGACTGGGGATTTTTATGTTTTCCCCAAATATTGCAAAAGCAACAATGAAGAAAACCTTAGGCCATTTTAAAGGGTTAAAAGGCAAAACATTTTGTGTTTAGAATGAAAAGTCAATATGATTTTATTCTCTGTAAGATGTAAAGAATGATTGACCCTACTCAGTAAAATTTTGAAAAGTTAATACATTTTACTTGTTTAACTTTTCTTTCTTCCTTTGGTTTTTTAAGTAAGAAGTTTGGGTGGGAAGAATCTACCTTCTCACTAGCATTACCCAGTTGAAATGTTTAGTTTCAGCCTTTTAATGAATGAACAGAGCAAGTAATTATACGCCTAGATTTTGCTTTCATTAAAATCTCTGTGAACTATAAAAAGCATAGAATAGTCATTTTATGGTTATGATATCTATATGTAGATGCAATTGGCAGGCATACATATAGAAAAATTATGACATCTTAGTGTGCAATTAGATTCAAAATATTCCTGCACTAAAATACATGTGTTATGTTCTAAGCATATAATTATGAGATCGAGGTAAATTTACAATATTGGAATTTGGGTAAAAGTTCTTTGTTAATGGGAAAAGATTTTTTAAGATTCTGAGTAAATAAGAATTTTAATGTTGATTTTAATGAATATGTCAGACGTTTTGCATTCATTCTAAACTCCCTATCATGCAACATTTCTGTTTTGGGATATTATGATGAGGTGAAATAGTTTTGTGCAGACCATAGAATGTCTGCACAAAGGTTTCTATATGAAGTCAGGGGAGTAAAAGAGCTATGAAGTTTTTAGTGAACCTGAAAACATCAATATGATTCAAACCAAAATGGCATTCAAACTGGGTCTCCAAGATGGCAAATAATTGTTAATGATATAATGGATAATTTTTGATTAAGGAAAATAGAATAAGAAGAATAAAACCAAACAGAAGCTTCATCCTTTACATTAATTGTATTCACTCTGCCTAGTATAAATGGATGTCCCAAGTTTTAGAATTATTCATGAATGCTGATCTACATTTTTCTGTATCAAAGTAAATTTGATTTTAGGGAAAAATCTTAAACTTTTAATCCGAGAGAGGAAATCACAAAGGAAAAAAAAAGTTGTGCTTGAAGTAGTCTCCACAGTTAGAATTCTCATGTTCAATTAAAGACTCAGATGTCCAAGCTCATAGATGGAATATATACCAGTTTTGTTGTTGCTCGTAATGTCACTATGGTCTAAGTTTACTTTGGATCTCCATAGTTACTTTCTCTCCATTGCACGAATGGTTAAACTTAAAGGCATCTACGTGTTCCTCTAGTAGATTATGCTGACAATTACAATTTGAACTCTGCTTATGAAATTTAACCACTGCTACATGTGAAAAATTGGACTTACAAAGGTTAGCTGGGTATTTTAGAAAAAATCTTGACATGGTTAATTTTATGCCAAGTGACTGATGGGTGAAAGTAGTTATGATTACAAATAGTAATTTGGCTCTAGATCCGCTATACACAGCAACAGTGCTTCCTATTCTTATACAGGAAATAAATTCAATATAACTAACAAGCACAAATTGTGCTTAAACTACAGTATATCTATTGCTTATAATTACTATATTATATAATATGTGTGAAAAATTAATGTCTATTAGATTTTGGATTAATACTTAGCTATTTATGTTCTATAAGTTACTTTTATGATTCTTTTCCAGAATTGATTGTTATATTGTGCCATGTTTGTAATGCATAGTGATTATGTTATTTGTAGGGAGGTGATGGGCATACATAAAAGATCTTAGTCCCATTTGGATCTCCTTCCCCTCCCCTGCATCCCTCCCTGCATCTTTCAGTCCCTTCCCTTTTGAGAAAGCTCTAACTCCTTGTTTCCTCTTATCTGTCCTTTATCTTGCTCGTTACTTATATTTCAGGTTTCTCATGTAAGAGCACTCATGTGATATTTAAGTTCATGTACCTGATATAGTTTACTTGACAAAAATATCTCTTTTCCTACAGATGACTGATCCTTTTTGACTGGGTTTAAATTCCATTGAACAGCAGTGTTTCTACTTCCACTATATATTTTCATTTCATAGTATAGAAGCATGTAAATAGTGTCATCCCATGAAGAGAGATCACGTATTGAGGATACCTAGAAAGATGCTGAGTATGATATATTCTTAGAGCTTTTCATCTTCTATAGTTGATTAAATATACTTCACATTTCAGGCCCTTATCAATTATGTTCTAGAATTACAAAACATTTACTGTCTTATAGGAGCATAAAACTTTTACTAATTATCTGTACATTCTTTTTTTATTTTTATTTTTTGTCCATTCAAACAATGACAAATATTAATGTGCTCACAGCTGGTGTATTTAGTAGAAATATATTTGCAATTTTCTCATGTTTAATTGACAACATACTTTTTAATTTAAGAAATTAACCTGATGTCCAAAGTTATATGTGGAAAGAGATATGAGCCCTGGTCAGCTGCGTGCCTGAAGCCAGCAGGGGAAATACTTCATTGTGATCAGGAGCCACGTTACAAAGCTTCTGCTCCTAGAAGCGCACTGGGCAGATGTGTGAGCAGTCTTAGGTACCTGCTTGCTGGCTAAGCCTGACCTGAGGATCGAGTGATGTAAGGGTTTCTAATTCTCACAGGGGGAACTAATGAGCTAACACTGACCCTGAGTGAAAAAGTGACTTTCATTATTTCTTGGAAATTGGAAACCTAGGAAGACTGCTTATAATTATAAGAATCTTAGTGATATCTATTATTCAGTGAAGTCTCTTAGTTCTTTATCCATATATATACTATATAGTACAATACATTACCCCTTATGCCATAACAATACTCCTTATTTTATCTATCTGTCTATCTATCTATCTATCTATCTATCTATCTATCTATCTATCTATCTATCTGTCTATTATCTATCTGTCTGTCTATCTATCTATCTATCTATCTATCTATCTATCTATCTATCTATCTATCTATCTATCTATCTATATGGCTGGCTCAGCTTGCCCTGGGCATGGGGCTGGCACAGCATGTGGTGCCTGGGATCAAACCACGGTCCTTGCGGTTGTTCCTAAACAGGCGCTTTAGACCACTGAACCATCTAGCTGGCTCAACAATATTTTTTAATTCTGTATTGTATGGTAATGTAATTCCTTTATTCTTTAAAGTATGGCAGTAACAATATTCTTTAATTTTCTATTTTTAAATGTATGTGTCTAGATCATTTGAAGCAAGATTTACTGCTTTTATTTCCAGTTAATCTTTTTTTGAAAACATACAACAATACATGTTACAGATTTTTAAAGCTGGAACAGTTAATTAACAATGGTTGTTATCTATTTTTATCATCAAATCTGTCACTCAGATTAAGTGGTATATTTATTCAAGATTGTGGAAATAATTGAATATTGTTGCATGCTTGATTTCAGTAACTCTTAATTTTTTCCTTGTCTTTCATTTTAATTTATTTTAAAGAGAGTATAATAATTGATAAGACATTAGAAACAGTATATACTTAGAAGACCAAGATGAGAGGTATTCAACCATGGGTTTTGTATTATTACATACTGCTGTCCTTGATGTAGCTGCTCAGATAGAAGATATCAGCATGCAGAGTTAGTCAAGGTGAAAATTCTGAATTAACTGGTATTATCAAAAACTGATGGGAATTATGAGTATAATTATCTCAGCAATCCTGTATATATGCTTGCATGTTTTCCCCTCCTTTCTTTTTTCCTATCTTTTCTCCTTTCTCTCATCTTAATTGTTTAATCCTTAAGTTCAGTTTCTTTCCACTTTACTACATGTATCATGCCTTTCAGGCTATATTTATTCTTTCAGGTCTTTGTACTAGGGAGACAATATGACATTTACACATGTGGGTCTGATTTGTTTCACTTATGAGTATACTAATCTCAATATTTAAAATTTTCTGGCTTTAATGAAGTATAATTAACTAGTGTTTGTATTTAGGTAGACAGCATGATAATATGATATATATATATATATATATATGCATTATGAAATGATTAAACACAATTAAATTATTTAACACATCTAGAACTTCACCTCTGTTTCCATTTTTTGTTTACTTTATGTAGAAAACGTTTAAACTCTTTATCAAAATTTCAAATACACAGTACAACACTGTTACCTGTAGTCATTAAGCTGAGCATTTGATCTCCATAAGTTATGTCTTTTATACTTGAAAGTTTGTATTCTTTCGACGGTACCACCCCAAGTGCATAATTGTC
>PVKN010022916.1:0-14988 GCA_004027915.1 Capromys pilorides | reverse complement strand
AAAAAAAAAGAAAGAAAAAGAGACAGGGGGGCTGGCGAGATGGTTCAGTGGTCTAAAGCACCTGCTTAGGAAAGCTCAGGCAACTGTAGGGACTGCGGTTCAATCCCCGGCACCACATACTGCGCCAGCCCCACCACCAGGGCAGGCTGCGCCAGCCATAAAATAAATAAATAAAGAAACAAACAAGCAAAATAATAATAATAATACTAATAATAATTTTAAAAAAAGAAAGAGAGACAGGGTCCACTACTGTAGCTCAGGCTGGCCTTGAACTCCCAGGGATCCTGAGTGCTGGGATGACAGGTGTTTTATTTTTATTTTTAAAATTTTTAAAGATTTTTTTGTTTTTTTTTAATACTTACAATTTTACTTTAAAGAGTAAAAATAGCAGAAACGAAGATAGAAAAAGAGTAACAAGCAAGAGTACATATAGTACAGACCTGGCTGTGTTTTAGCCCAAGACTGAGTCTTCATATGTTGCTATGGTTTGTGTCTTAGTGTCCCCCCAAAGCCTCGTGCAGTCTGGGGCAGGTTTCTAGAGCTTGCCATTGATTCGGGGTCCAGTACTGGGCTCAGGGGTGTGTGCTACACCCAGCCTGGGGTGGGCAGCCTGAATGCACCCCGAGGGAGGGAAGGGGTGTGCTGCTGCTGCTCCCCCTTTGCTCTGGCTGCTTTTGCTGTGTTCCGCTGCCACAAGCAGCCGTCCTCTCCCCTGTGCCTCTCTGCCTTGGAGCCAGCTGAGTGTGGACGGAAACCTCCATCACCTGAGCCCAATAAACTTTCCCTCCCTCAATTCTGGGCATTGGGGATATTTCGTCTCAGCCAGGAGAGAGAATAACTAAGGTGTGTACTTCTGGGTGGCCTTGAACTTGTGGCAATCCTGCTGCCCCAGCCTCCTGAGTACTGGGGATTAGAGCTGTGTGTCACCATGCAGGGTTAGGCTTATGGTTTTCATGAAAAGAAGGGCTCGGGATTTTTACCTCTCTCTGCTCTCTCCAGACACCATCTCTGGCTGACCTTGACCCTGACCTTGATCTCAGACTTCTTGCACTCCAGAGCTGCGAGCATAAATGCTTGTGAGCCACGCGGGCCGAATACATTGCTATAGCAGCCTGTGTTAGAGTCCTCCAGAAAACAAGACAAAAACCGTAAGAGGGACATTGATAGGAGAACCATCAGAGGGGATCAGTTCAAGGACTGTGTGCCAATAAAACTTTATTGACAAATGTAAGTGGGGGATCAGATTTTCTTTTTCCCTTTTCCTTTCCTTGTTTTGCACTGCTGAGGACAATAACCCAGGGCTGCCACTGAGCTATATCCCAGCCCTGGGGCCAGATATAGTCCCTGTTTAGCTCCCCTTGACCTAATCCAATAGATCCCCTGTGCAGGTGGCTCCGGCAGCCTCCCTGCCAGGGAGTAGCAGACTGAGAGCTCAGGTGGGAGTTTGACATCCTGTCTGTGTGCCTGATCCCTCTGCTGGCTCACGGGGGCTCAGCTGATGTTCGTTTCTGTCACCAGTGGGCTGGGACGGTCCCGGATGCATGCAGCCAGGCGCCAAGGAGGAAGCAGAGGGGACGTGTGACCTAACCTTAGCCCTCACTGCCATGCTAGCTGGAGCTGCTGGGGTTGCTGGTGCCCAGGAAGATGCTGGTGGAATGTCCTTCAGGACAACCAAGGGAACTGGGGCATCTCAGGGAGAATCAGACCAGCCCACAGCTGGGTGGGGACCACACGGGACTTTAACTCTGTCCTGCTAGCAACCTCTGCCCGACGCCTGCTCATTTCACCAGGGCGACTCTGTTTTTATTTGTTCATGCTGGGGCTGAAAGCCCCGGTCTCCTACCCACTGCCCAGTGCACGCCACCCAGCAGCAGCCCAGGCCCTTCTGACTTTTTATTTTGAGACGGGGTCTCAGTAAGTTGCCCAGGCAGGGCTCAGAGCGGTGCTCCTCCTGCCTCAGCCTCCCAGTTGCTAGGAACACAGCTGTCGGCCGCTGTGCCTGATGGAAACCCCACTTTTCTTTTGTCAAATGAAGGCGAGAAGCTACTTGGGGCGAAACACCTACTTATCGGCATAGGCCCGGGCTGGGTTTGTCCAGGCGGCTTCCAAGAGGCCTGGGTTGATCCTGGCCCCTGGCTCTTACCACCCGCGAGTAAGACCTGACTCTCCCAGGACCCCGCCTGTCTCCCAGCAGAGGCCTTGTTCCCAGGTCAGCACCCATGTCTCTGGCAAACATAGGGTGTCACAGAAGACAGCAGACGAAGCACGGACACTTCCGGATAGGAGGCCATCAGAAGACACCCAAACATGCACGCTGGACGCTTCAGGGCCTCTGCCGCTGAGGCATGCAATACCCAGGGAATGACTAAAAAAATAAATAAATTAAAAAAGAAAAAGTTTTAACTTGAGACATAGGCTTGCTAAATCACTAAGTTACCCAGACTGTCTAGAATTTGTGATCCTCCTGCCTCAACCTCCCAGAGTGCTAAGGTTTTAGGCATGTACCTTCACACCCAGGTTGGTTTCTCTTCCTTGAAGAAATAAAACTACACCCACACGTTAAAAAAAACAAACAAACCAGGAAACGGTGACCACTGAGGTTTACTAAGGTCTTCCACGGATGTCCCTTGACTTCTTTTAAGCCCTATTAAACATCCCCCTTCTCTTGCCCCTGGCAGACGGCCCTTCTGCCCGCCGGCTGCCTGCACCCCCTGCACCCACTCACACCACGTCCACGCCGCGCTGCCTGTGCGCAGGCCTGGTGGTCTCTGTCTTGCCTATTCCTGGCAGTTCTCACCCCCTTGAGCCATTCTCTGCCCGTGACACTGGAGCCACTTCTAGGCGGGCCTCACTTTCTCCCTCCACAAGCCCAGTGCCCAGGACGGGGCCCTAAGATTCTGCTGGGCCAGCAAGATGGCTCAGCAGTGGAAAGCGTTTGCTTGGGCAGGCTTAAGCAAGTATGCGAGGACCACGGTTCGATCCCCAGCACCACATGCCACGCCAACCACGCCCCCAGGGCAGCTTGAGCTGGGCACAAAAAAAAAAAAAGAAAAGAAAGAAGAGTTCTGGGGCTGGCAAGATGGTTCAGTGGTCTAAAGTGCCTGCTTAGGAAAGCTCAGGCAACTGCAGGGACTTTGGTTCAATCCCCGGCACCACATGCTGCACCAGCCCCACCACCAGGGCAGGCTGAGCCAGCCATAAAATAAGTAAATAAAGAAACAAGCAAACAAATAAATAAAATAAAATAAAAAATATATATTTTTCTTTTAAAAAAGAAGAGTTCTGCTGCCTGGGACACCTGGGCAGTCACCTGTTCCCGGCCTGTTCGAGGAGCCTGGTGCACAGACCCATTGCATCCAGGACTTTTGAAAGCTCAGGCCCACTCGGGGCCAAGGGTACACACCGGTCATCCCAGCTAGCCAGGAAGCTGAAGCAGGAAGAGGAAGAGTTCAAGGTCTGTCTGGGCCACTTAGTGAGAGCCTATCTCAAAATTAAAAAAAAAAATTTTTTTTAAAAGGGCCTGGATGTAGCTCACTGGTACAGGGCCCCCGGATTCTATCTCCTCTACCTCAATCAATCAACCAATCGGAATCTGGAGAGATAGCTCCATGGCACAAGGGCCTGCCTGGCAAATGTAAAGTCGTGAGTTCGAATCCCAGTCCCACACACACACAAAATCAATAAATACACACACAAAAGCGCATGGGCTGGGGACACAGCTCAGTAGCATAGTGTCTGCCCGGAAAGTGCAAGGTCCTGAGTTCAATTTCCAGTACCCAAAACCAAAACCAAAGCACAACCACGTAACGATGCTCGTCCTTGGTAACGACAACAGTGTTAGAGGCCTACATGCTTCCTTGGCTGCTTGTTCGTTTTGAGACAGTGTCTCACTACGTTTCTTGGACTGGCCTTGAAGTTGCAAGCCTCCTGCCTCGGCCTTCCAGAGTGCTGGGGTTACAGATAGTTAAGTTACCTAGAAATAGCCTAGACGGTCAGACAGGACTGGGTCTTTGGAAGAAACCAGGGTAGAAGACGACCATGACTGGAATTTTTGCAGGTCGGGCCTCAGGATAGAGAAAGGACTGTGCCCACTTGTTTTCCTAGGGACAGGTAGCTGTGACAGATATTCTAAAAAGGTGCCGACTACCTTGGGTGGAGTTCAAACCTCCCTTCTGGGAAAAGCCCCTGTTCTGTTTCCTGCCAGCTTGCTACAAGACTTGCTTCTCCATTTTTCTTTTTTATTTTTATTTATTTATTTTATTTTATTTATTTATTTGTTTGCTTGTTGTGTTTGTTTGCTTCTTTCTTTATTTTATTTTGTGGCTGGCTCAGCCTGCCCTGGTGGTGGGGCTGGCGCAGCATGTGGTGCCGGGGATTGAACCACAGTTCCTACACACTTGCCTAAGCAGGCGCTTTAGGCCGCCGAGCTATCTCACTGGCCCGCCCCGCTGTTCTTCATCTCTTGGCCACGAAGCCCTGAGCAGCTCAGGCAGGTCCCTAGAGATGGCACCGCCCTTCTCCCTGAGGACCACCCAGAGGTCCACGATGACTAATAATTTTGACCTCGTGTAGGACTAAGCAAATGTGAAGCAAGTTTAAACCAGACATGGTGGCTTACTCCTGTAGTCCCAGCATTTGGGAGGCTGAGGCAGGAGGACTGCTGCAAATGTGAGGCCAGCCTGGGCCGCATAGTGAGAACCTGGCTCAACAAAGAAAGACAAAGCAAAACAATGAAAAGGTTTTGTTTTTAATTTTGCGACAGGTCTCACTGCGTTGCCCAGGCAGAACTCTAATTTGCAACCCTTCTACATCAGCCTCCCTGAGTGCTGGGGTTACAGATGGGCGCCCTCAAGTCCAGACAATACCAAGCCTGGCTCCAGAGCTAAAATTAGCCCAGATTTGAGCCGCCCCGGCGCCGTCCTACCCACAGGTGACAGAGGACCCGCCCTGCCCCCCGCTGCAGCCTCTTCCCAGAATAAGCCAGGCCGCTCTTCCATGCCCTCTGTGCTGGAGGTCAGCACGGCCCTGAGTGCTTCCAATCAGCTGCCCGAGCTGGCCGGGCTCAGGTAGGGGCTTCCACGTGGCCCTGGGCCACAGGAGGATCCTTGCAAACGATGCAGCAGTCGCCGCAGGGGACCTGGGTGCCGGACCCCGGTTTCGGTGGGTGTAGGGTGCATGCCTGTCATCCCAGCCCTCAGGAGGCTGAGGCAGGAGGATGGGAAGTTTGAGTCCTGCCTGGGCAACTGAGCGAGACCCCGACTCCAAATAAGGGGTGCGACTTGGCGTTGAGCGCTGGCTTCCCATGTGTGAGGCCCTAGCTTCCACACCCAGCACCACCAAGTAAAAGGAAAAAAAGGGTCCTGAGGCACGGGCAGGATAATACACAAGGGGGGACGGCTGGGTCCTGTTGTAATTCTGTTCAATTTCTTTTCTTCTTTCCTTTTTTTTTTTTTTTTTTTGGTCTTTTTGAGACAGGGTCTCGTTAGGCAGCTCAGGCTGGCTTGAGCTTACTTTGTAGTCCAGGTTGGTCTCAAGCTCACAGTCTCCTGCCTCCCTGTTCAATGTATTGAAAAATCAACTTGGTGAGTTTTGGGGGTTGTGTGTTCTGGATCCTCAGCTACTGCCTGACACACCAGCTGCGGGGGTTTTGATTTTGGGGGTGTTTGTGAGACAGGGTCTGGCTATCTGGCCTGGAGTGCTAGGATTGTAGGCCTGTACCATCACACCCCGACGCCTAAGAGGGGCTCTGCTCTGCCTGTTTGTGCCCCCAGCCAAATCCTGCTTTGGGACGTTGTCCTTGAGGGGAGGTGGGGGTGGGGGGGGAGAGGATCACGCGGAGGGCTGTGCAGTCACCGAGCATCAACCTAAGCCCATCCCTCCTCAAGGGAGTGCCTTTGCTATCAGAGACCTCAGCAGGTGCGTGGCCTAGGCCTGGGCTTCCCGCACGCTGGGAGGCGGAGCCAGAAGGACGGAAAGGTAGAGCACAGCACAGCCTGGACAATGTAGGGAGCCTGGATCTTAAACATCAAAAGGATTTCTGGGTGGCTGGGGAGACAGCTCAGAGGCACAGGTGCCTACCCGGCAAGCGCAAGCAAGTTCCTGAGTTTGATTCCCAGTACCCAAAACAAATACTAATAATAACCCTCCAGTCCCGATCAAGCGCCCAGCTCTGGGATTTCACCACAGCCCTGTGATATCGTTGCCAAAGCAGGGAGCTCGTGGGGTGACCCCCACAAGCCGTGCCCCATGTCTGAAAGCTCAAATCTGCTCCACCAGAACCTCGGGTCCTTTCCTGCGAGGCCCTGCCGGGTCGGCGTCCTACGGTCACCAGAAGTGGGGCGCCGCAAGGGTCGTTCACAGCGGGTTTATTGGTTGATCCGGGCTGGGCTGGGCATTCTGGGCATTCAACAGGCAGAGACCAGCTGCATGGCCACCTGGGGAATCCCTGGGGCAAGGCACTCTCCCACCAGGTGGGCGACACGGGGACCCACCCGCCCCTCCTGGACGTCCTAGTGACGAAGGTCGAGGTGAGGGGGCTGCCACCCCCCTTGCTCACCACCATTGCTCCCCTCCCGGAGTAGCTTTGGGGTCTGTGGGCGACTGGATGAGCATCAGGGAGGCCCCAGGAAGGCCAATGCTTCCAGGGCTCAGGTGGACAGTGGAGCCCGGAAGCCCCACCCCCGGCCACGTTTCTTTGGTTTGGGACGGCACCTCGGCTTCTCCAGCCTGGCCTAGAAGTGTCACTGAGGGCCTCTCTTGGACCCCATGGCGCTCAGGGTTTATAAAACCGTTCTCTGGCCATCTTCCCCGCAGCACTTCTGTGCAGGGGAGGACAGAGGGCTCCACGGCCATATAGGCCAGAGGTCGAGAGACGGACAGCGACTCGCCTGGGAGGCCCAGCAGCCCTGGGCCCAGGGTCTGGGCCGGAAAAGGCTTTGAAACCACGGCCCAAGTGGCAGCGGGCACTTAGGCGGTGGTGTCACTGGGGGTGGAGTGAGTACTTCTGAGGACCTTGGAGTCAAGGACCAACTGCAAGGCTGGGGCGTAGCTCATCAGTGCGGTGCCTACCTGGCGGGCATGGAGCCCTGAGTTCGATTCCTGGTACCAGAGAAGAAAAGAACCCCTAAAAAAAGCCATCTCAGAGGAAAATAAAACGACCAGGAACATCTGGGCCAGGGCTCTGGCTGGAGGCCCTGGACCTGGGACCCCTGGGCTTCGAGGAGGAGGACAGAGCCCTCCCATTCCACCCCACCCTGGGACACATGCAGAGCTCAGGGCTCCCCTGGAGCCCCATGGCTGCCCCTAATCGGCTTTCTTGGTCTTCTTCTTCCGGGAGCCCTCGCCCAGCTCCTCCTTGGACTTGGCTGCCGGGCAGTGCTGGGGACCCGGGCCTCCGCTATGAGGGCCGCCGTGGTTGTCGTGGTGGTGGTCACTGGCCCATCCCGTCCCAAACAGCACAGGGCACACGTAGCCCTCCAGGACGTCAAATGGGGACCCGTGGGAGTGGGTGGCTGTCAGGAACACCTAGGGTGGGGACAGAGGGGGAAACCGAGGCAGAGGCGAAGAGGAAGCAAGTCAGTGAGGCAGGGACCGGGCACTTGCAGGCCTGGGCCCTCTTCCACTGTGCCCCTGGGGTCCACACCGGCTCGTGAGGCCAGGGGGCGGGGGATGGAGCACAGTCCTGACCTCGGCCACTACCTCTGTGCACCTGTGCTGCTCAGGCAGGGTCTCCCTAACTTCCTCAGCACCCTAGGCTGGTCTTGAACTTGGGATCTTCCTGCCTCACACTTCTAGAGTGCTGGGATTACAGGTAGGTGCCACCTCACCTGGCTGGTCCCACATTTAGGCTTCTGGCCCCAGACTCTGTCTCCAGAACCGTGAGGGACAAGTGAACCTGTCACCGCTAGGCCACCCACCGCGTGGGACCCTGCCACTGCCCAGCAAGAGAGATCCCTCAGGGCCTGACGCTGGGGCAGGGCCAGGCTCCACCCCCTGGGGCCTCTCCTCCTCTGTCCCATTCTGTGGGCTCGGCAGGGAGGCTGAGACAGGAGGGCTCACCTTGCAGGACACCATGAACATGGTGAAGAGGAAGATAAGCGTGGCCCTCGACACGGGCAGCCAGCGGGTCTGCTGCATCGTGAAGAGCACGGCTCCGTACAGGCTGGCCTTGCTCGGGCTGTGGGAGGAGCCACGTCACCGGGGGTGGGGCCTGGGGCCCACGCCCCGCAGCAGCCGGGTACCCTGCCCCTCTCTTCTTCCTTCTGTTTTTCCTGGTGCCAGGGCCAGAACCCAGGGCCTCTCAAGCACCAGGCAGGCGCTCACCAGGGAGCCAGTGCGAATCTGCTTCTGAGCTGGGTCTCTAGGCCAGTAGGCAGCGCTGGAACGCACGACTGCCCTGCTGCCGCCCGCCCCCCTCTGGACCCCTCCTGCAGCTCTGCACCCTTTGCTCCCTTTACAGCCCCTCAGACCTGGCACCACCACAGCTCTTGACTGCCAGCTGCTGTCCCAAGGCCCTTCCTAGCCAGAAAACTCCCACTCGCTCTTCAAAACCTAAGCCACGCCTCCCCTGTCCCTGTCCCTGGTTGGGCCTCCGGGAGGCCCAGCCCGCAGCTGCACTCACAAGGACATGTGCAGACTCACAAGGACATGTGCAGAATCTCGTTGGTCTCCGGCTTCCAGATCCCCCGTAGCAGCTGCTCGAAGTTGGCCATAAGGGCCACACCAGACCCTGCGGGACGGGACCCTGGTGAGTCCTCCTCTCGAGGACGCAAGAGCCTAGACTTGGTGCTGCCTGATGCCCGGCGCACACAGGACGCTCCCTCCTCCCGTGTCCACCTGACCCTGTGCCCGCAGGAGGACGCCCCCTCCGGAAACGAGGTCAGAGCTGCCTAGCGCACACCACATAGGATGCAGGGGTGTCCAGGAACTCCTACGGACCCTGGCGGCTGTCACAGCCGGGGGCAAGCTGGCCTGGAACAGGAGGGACCCGAGATTCTCCCAGCGAGAGATGACCAGCCCCGACATCAATGGCTCCTCGGTCACGGTGGCTCCTCGGGTCCCCTTGCACTGGGGACAAAGTGGTTCGTGGCGACTATTTGAACCTTTCTTCCTGGACTGCCTGTTCCTCCTGGGGACACTTCTTGGCCAGGGTGGAGCTGGTCCTCACTCCTAGCTCCTGCTGGCATTTTTGTTTTGCTTTGCTTTGTTTTCTGCTTGTTCAGAGGGTCTCACTAAGTAGCCCTGGCTGGCCTGGAACTCACAGGGATCTTCCTGCCTCAGCTCCTGGGGATGATGAGATGTTGGGGAGGTTGGTTTGTGGGGCATTCCGTGATGTCCAGGGTGTTTCACAAGGTGCGGGGGGCGGGGATCATTTCTGGGACCAGGGGCGTGGCTCAAGGTCCTGCCATGTATGCTGTGTGGCTGCCGTCCTATGGACAGGACCCTGGCCCATTTACCTTTGACCCAGCCAGTGGCAATCATGATGAACCAGCCGTGGTGGTAGTGGTGGTGGGCGTGGTGGATGCCCACGGCGATCTTGCGGACGCGCACCACCTCCTTCATGGCCACAAAGACCAGCTTGACTGGCAGAAAGCTCACGCACTTGTAGAAGAGGTCGAGCGGGCAGAAGAAGGTGAGGTACCTGGGGAGGTCAGGCAAGTTGGAAGAGGCTGGGTGGCCGGGCTGTGTCCCCGCCCCCCGCCCCAGGCCCCGCCCCTGCCCCGCCCAGCCCCCCCTCCCCCCCTTACCACACGGCCGAGGCAAGCAGCACACTGGAGCTGTTGCTGAAGTAGTCGATCACCGGCTCCCCGAGCAGCAGGTCAGCCAGGATGTAGCTGCCGAAGCAGTGCAGCATGGCACACAGCCAGGACGCCGCGGGGTGGCGGCGCGACAGCTCCACAGAGCCTGCGACAGCACATGCCCAGCGCTGTCACCGCAGGCCTGCGGCTGGTGGTGGCGCCCGCACGCGCCCCTCCCACGCCCAACGCCAGGGCCTGGGTGTTGGCAACTTAGAGGAGGGAGTGAGGCCCCTGGGGGGGTACCGAGGCTGCACGGGGGGGGGGAGGCGTGGAGGGGGAGGGACCACGCGCCACACGCAGAGTGGAGGTGACCGTGACACCCTCATGCTGGCCAGGGCCTTCCAGGGCCCCCGGCGCCAGCCAAGTGGTGGTGGTGTGTATGTGTGTGTGTGTGTGTGCATTCTCATATAGGGTCTTTGTATGCAGCTGCACCCTCCAGCTCCAGATCACTCTGTGTAGCCCAAGCTGGCCTTGAACTTGTGGTCCTCCTGCCGCAGACCCCAGAACGCTGGATCTGTAGGCCCCATGGGCTTCTGCCCACTCAGCCTTCCCTTGAGGCTGTGAGGCCTGGCGCTCAGCCACCCTCCTGAGAGGGGTGCACCCAAACTGCAACCTGAAACCCATTTCCTTATCACAAAAGGCCAACGCTGCAATTAAACTGGAATCCTGAGGCTTTAGGTTAGAAAAACCAGCTTCTTGTACCTTGTTATCTTCTGTCTTAAAAGAAAAGCAACACGTGGGCTGTAGCTCCGCCTCTCCAGCTTTGGAGGACCTCGACGACGCCAGGCACCGGCTGTCCTCCCAGGGTGGCACAGAAAGCCAGGGGCCCCCACCACACCAATCGGCCCACCGCCCCACTGCCTGCCCCCGATCTCAGCCTTCTGGCCTCCACAGCAGGCACAGGGACGAACGCCGTGGTTGATCAGTCGTCTCACCGGGACACTGTTGGACAGACAGAGCCCCTCGCTTGTACTGCGGGTGCTTTTTGTGAGGGAGCCTGACCTGCACCCCTCTGCAGGGACTGGCACCCCAATACTTCAGCTGTTGCACCATCCCAGGGCTCCTGGCAGCTGCCTGATAAACAGTGGGGAGCAGGCAAATTTAGGGTGCACTGCGACAGCCAGGTCGTGAGGCTACAGGAAGGACCAGGCTCGGGCCTTGCGCAGCTCCCGTCCCGTGGTTTCTTTTGTTCTCTTCTTCCTTTTCCACAGAGGACACACTCCTCCGATGCCTGAGCGTCTGGTGCAGGAACAGAGGGCACCCGTGGACATGAGCATGTCAGGGTGCCCTGGCCACGCCAGGGGCATCAGAGACGGCGCCTCCTCTGTGTTCCAGGACCTCCAACATTCATGTGCCCACCCTGCGCAGTGCTTGTCCTTAGATGTGAGCCTTTAAGAGGCGGGGCCTAGCGGGAGCAGCCAGGTGGTTGGGGGCGTGGCTTGGAGAGCTACTGGCCCCGCCCTCTTCCTCTGCGCTTCCGCTTCCGCTTCCGTGAGCAGCCACAGCTGTCTCTTCCACCCTGCCCAGAGAGCGAGCCACAGGCCCAGGGCCACAGAGCAGTGCCATTGCCCAGGGGCTCCGAGGCCCTGAGCAGGCAGTAGCAAATTTAGGGTGCACCTGACTGACCTGGGTGTTGTCACAACGACACACCCCGCTCTTCCAGTTCTTGTAGGAGCCAAGGGGACAGGAGGCGGGCGTGTACGCTGACACAGGGTTACACCAGGAGAAAAGTGATGTCTAAGCCAGGTGGCACACACCTATCGCGTCGGCTCTCTGGAAGGCTGAGGCAGGAGGACCCCAAGTTCCAGCCCAGGACAGTGGACTCCACGGAACAGGGATCCAGCTATGCCAGCAGGGGTAGGGGCGGGGGTGGGGATACAGCTCGTGGGGTGCTGTGATGGACGCATCCTGGGATTTACATACAGCCGCCCTTCGGCTCTTCAGGGTGAGTCTTCTACCCTGTGGTAGGGCCTGGCTCCGCATCTGCGGTGGCGTCTTGCTGCGTGGCCTGCCCATGCGCTTTGGTTTTCCATGGTGTGTTTGGAGCCCAGGACCTGCACACGCTAGACAGCGCTCACCACTGTTGAGCTGTTGGGGGCACCTCCACCCCAACCCGCCACATGCTTTAAGCCACTTCTGCCTATGGGAGGACACGGAGTACAGCGGGGTTGCCGTGGCAATAGCGGCTGTGCTGCCTCATTTAGGGAAACACGACAGGAAACGAAGTCTGGACGAACTCAGTTGAGATAGTTTATCAGTTGTAGTTTTTCCTCTTTTTAGACAGGGTCTTGCATGTAGTCCAGGCTGGCCTTAAACTCACTGTACAGCCCAGATTGACTTCAAACTCACACCAATCCTCCCACCTGCCCCAGCTTCCCAAGTGCTGGGAAAACAGGCCTGTGCCACCACACTCAGCTTTGCTGAAAATTTTCCATCTGTAGTCGGTCAAATTCCTGGAGGCAGAACCCAAGAAAAAAAGAGCTGGCTGCATCTCATGGGGGTGGAATTGTACTCCTTTTTCGTATGCATACTTCATAATTTTTTGTGTGGTTTCCTTTTCTGACCACAGGTTTCCAAGGGTAACACTGGTGTTCACCCCCATGTAGTACTCCACCACATGGGATCCTAGTTTGCACTCCCTCCAGAGTGCGGCTTGCGATCAGTACACATCCCTGACACAGGTAAACAACAGAGCCCGCGAGATGGCTCGGCGGTCTAAAGCACCTGCTTAGGCAAGCTTAAGCAACCGCAAGGACCGTGGTTCGATCCCTGGCACCACATGCTGCGCCAGCCCCACCCCCAGGACAGGCTGAGCCGGCCATAACACGAAGTATAAAAAAATAAAATTGAATTAAAATTTAAAAAAGAGTAAACCACAGGCACACTGTCATCTCTCAGCCCCGTCCCAAAGAGCTGCACAAGCCCGCAAGGTGGGACCTCTGTTACCCACCCTTCCCTGCCTCTCACTGGTGGAGACTGGGACGCCCCCTCCCCCAACCTCAAGGTCTCTGGCTAAGAAACACCACCCGCCCTCCCTTCCTGCCCTAGGCTTCTATTTAAACCCGGTTTGAGCTGAGTTAATCCCTTCAGCAACTGCCAGTCTTGTGGGGTGGAGCAAGCAATGGTGTACAGAAATGGATACTTCTGCATCTACAAATAACTCCCCGGGGCCGGAGCCCGCCAGGGTCTCTTTTGCCCTTTGGGATCAGTCTGGGTCCAGGTGGGAGCAGGGGCTTGGAGTCCTGTTAAGCTCTGCCTGGAGGGTCCTGGGTGTGTCCTATGGCCGGAGTTGCCTATAGGGCCAGCATTTGGGGAGGCTGAGGCAGGAGCGTACCATGTTCAGGTCCAACCTGAGCAGGTTAGTTGATCCTGCCTTATAAAATAAAGGGCCACGAAGCTCGGGGCTAAGATCTTGGGTCCCGCCCCTCATCCCGCAAGTCCCAACCCACAGGCTGGCTCTGCCTCTCATTCTGGGGTGGCCCTAGGCAGAAAAGCGCCTGTCCCCAGCCTTGGTCTCTTGCTGTAGAAAGGCTGGGGAGAGTGCGCCCGCTTGCACAAAGTAAGGATGATTCGAGGGTCCCTGCGGCTCAGAGGCGGCTGATGGGTCAGGCCTGCACCGGGGAGCCCCAAATGTGAGTACCGTGAGGGTGCTTGGTTCCAGAGCCCTGGCTGGCTGCTCCCGTGGGGCTCAGGAGCAGGCCAATGTGTGCACATGCGCAATGGTTGTCCTCAGATGCGAGGAAGAGATGCAGAGGACTCCAGGTTGGAAAGGGAAAAGCCTGGGGTGGGTATTTCAGGAGGTGCATTTTTTTTCTTTTCCTGGGATGCTGGGGATGGAACCCTGGGGCTTTGTGCCAGGCAAATCTGGTCCTTTGTCAGATGGACTTTTAATTTATTCATTTCTTAGTTCTTTTCTTTCCAGGAATCGAACTCAGGACCGCATGCCTGTAAGATAGGTGCCTGTGCCGCTGAGCCATCTTGCTGGCCTTATTTATTTTGTAGGTAGTAAGTAGCTGTGCTTACTGATGATGAACACAGGCTGCTGCTGGTGGGACCGGGAGAGCAGGGAAGGGGAAGGGGACTCGAGTCTGAGGGGAAGAGAAGGGTGGGCAGACTTTAAGTGCGGTGCGGTGCGGTGCGGTGCATTGTGGTGCCGGTCAGCCCGGCACTCGTGAGCCCAGCTCTGGCAACTTAGGGACTCAGCAAGACCCTGTCCCAAGAGGAGAGATGAAAAGGGTTGGAGCGCAGCATGAAGGACCTGGGTTTGAGCCTTGGTACCAGACGAGCACAATGGCCGGGGCGGTGAAGCTATCCGTATGATTCTGCGCAGGAGGATGCGCTGCCCTGCCTCGGTCACAGCAAGCTGGGAGCAGCTCAGGGTGCAGGGCCCGGGCTCCTCACCCAGAGCACTGAAATGACAACGGCAATGACGCCACTCCCTGCCACGACAAACATGGCTCTACGAGGGGAGGCGGGAGGTGCTCGTGGGAAATTGGCCCTTCAGCCTTTTTTTTTTTTTTTTTTGAGACAGGGTCTCACTATGCAGCTCTGGCTGGCCTTGAACCCACTGTGAGACCTAGGTTGATCTCGAATTCTCAACGATCCTCCTGTCTCAGCCTCCTCAGTGCTGGGATCACTGTCAGCTTATTTATTTATTTATTTATTTATTAATTTATTTTTGCAGTACCAGGGATTGAACTCAGGACCTTGAGTTTGCCAGGCAAGCACTTATTCCGCTGAGCTATCTCCCTGGCCCCTGTCAGCTTTTAAATGTGTTGAACACCAGAAGGACTTGGTAGAGCTCAGCAGCACAAGATCTCCCTGGCAAGTGGAAGGTCATGAGTTCGATTTCAGGACCAACCCCTATCCCCGAAACAATAATAACAAGTGCTCTAAAAAGTAGTCTAGCTGGGCGTGAGGGCACACACCTGTGATCCAGGCCTGGGAAGGTGAGGCAGGGGATCATAGCAAGTTTGAGGGCATCCTGGGCTATGTAGTAAGTTTAAGGGCAGCTGAACTACGAAGTAAGACTATCTCAACAAACAAACAAAACCCCCAACAACAGCAACAACGTTTATTAACTTCAAAAAGAAAAACATGTTGCAACGGAATGTCTAGAACCTTCTAGACATTTCTAGAACTGCAAATCTACATTCCCAGCCTCTTTGCAAAACAACACCCCCCCCCCCCC
>PVKN010022915.1:0-14994 GCA_004027915.1 Capromys pilorides | reverse complement strand
TGTTCTATTTCTTTGATTTTTTTCTTAAGTATTAAAAATTATATGTAACTATAGTGGATGGCTAACCAGTGGTCAACTTGTTACACCCATCTCAATTGGACCAGTGTGGTGCTGAGTGTGGGAGGTCACCTGAGGATTGGTGCCAGCAGCATGAGGGGCAGAACTGGAGAAGAGCTTGGAGATGCTATTTGGAGAAGCTGTTGGAGCTGTTGGAAGCTACACATTCCCTCAGGCTATTCTACTGATGAACTTGTCATACTGGCTTTCCTGGTGAACTTGGCTGTTCTTGGAGGAGGAGCTCAGGATCTTGTGGTCATAGAATGGCTGCAGTTCATTCTGGGGGAGCTCTGATCCTCATCTTGAGCATCGCTTCCTGGCTCCAGAGAAGAAGATGGTGCATAGCTCAGCCTCACGGAGAATCTTGACATGTTGACTTTCCTGATGGAAACTCAGGTTTCCCAATTGCTTGAGAAGCTCAGGACCTTGCTGTTGCTGAGGATGGCTGTGGTACTTGTCAAGAAATCTCTGGTGCTTACTTGGAGTGTTTCTTCCTAGCTCCAATTCAGCCTGCTAGCACACATCCTTCATCCCACTGACACAAAATTTCTAGCTTCCACCACTGACCTTTGGGCCTTCCTAGTGCAGATCCACGAAGCACGCCTGAATGAGACACTGTCGTGGGCTCTAAGCCACCAGTAGGACTTGTGAGAAGCACTATTTTGCGCTCTGGGTTTTCAGCAGGATTCATGCATGATTTTAGTATCCAGGCCCTCAGATGGAGTTTTTGGTCTTTAGTATGTGGATGGATTTTCTGCATTTTTTGTATATGATTCTAAAATAGTCTCTGTTAATTAATTAATTAATTAATTAATTATTTTTGTGGTACCAGAGATCAAATTCAGGACCTTGCACTTATTCCACTGAGCTCTCTTCCCGACCCTCTATACACTAGTCTTATAAAATGTGTTCTGTGTTTTATTGTTCCCCTTACAAAAATCCCAATGTCAAATGTGTACTGCTCCTCAAGAAATTGGTAATTGGGTTCAGAAACCAAGGTAGCTTAGTATGTGTAAGAAATCATGGATTAAAATATAGTGAGTATGTAATTAACCATCAAATAATAATGCACACAACAAATATTAGATGCCCAATTTTTCCTCTGTGATTCAATTTCCTTGAATGTAACCATGGCTGAAAGAAAAATGTACAAATTATAGGAATGTTTTCTGAAAGTAGTAGATCCCATAACCAATGCAAGATGGCATTAGTAATCTTCCCAAAGCATACTAAAATAAGTCAAGCCAGGCAACTCTGAAAAGACAAACTAATATTGTTTAAATATATTATTCAAAAAACTAGACTTTGGATTTATTATTCTTACTTAACATTTACTGTAAATTCCTAAACATGGAGGAAACTCATTATCAAACTTACCAAATTAAGGAGTATTTCTTGGCCTATACTGCCTTTACTGTGGTTGGTAGACTTTGTTCTTTGGTTAAGCAAGTGGTAAGTACTTCTTAGCACTGTATTATAAAAGGTGGAAAACATGAAAATTCTTTTCCTGAATGATGCAAATTAAGAGATAAGATGCAGGCAAACTGGAATGTCAAAGAAAACCAAACAGCTCTGGCTTTCCTCATGTCAGTGTTAAGGTACTGAGTATGAAACTGCAAAACAAAGTATAAAAATCATTTTGTGCATGTGTTTTTATCATGTAATATGTGCAACAGATATCTGTGGTCTGATTTCCACAAAGGAGACTTGCACTCTCCACTTTACTCATTTTTGTGTTCTTAAAATATTTATAAATATAGCTTCTCTCAACTACATATAATCATATATGTATGTATATATGTATATATATATTTTTTTCTATCTATATACATAAAGAATCCCTATATATACTAGCCTCTTGAGATGTATCAGTTCAATATTTTAATACCAAATTTTGGTATTAAAAATCTGTTTAAAATGTAATTGAAGAAAGTAGAAACAGAACAGTGGACTCTGGAGGTCAAGATAGGAGATAGGTGTAGCTATAAAATACAGCTGGGGGAATCTTTGTGCTGATAGAATTGTTCCGGGCCTTGGTCGCACCCATGTTAACATTCTGGTTGTAACATCATACTGTGTCTTTGAAAGATGTTTCCATTTGGAGAAACTTAGGTAAATGGTCCAGAAGTTCTCCACATACTATTTCTTAAAATTACATGTGTGTGTACAATTATATTAAAAGGAAAACTTTGAGAGGGCACAGTAATATTTTAACTACTTATAGTAGGACTCCATAAATCTATAGCAGTACAAATAAATGCATAAAGGGAAAAAGACAAAGCTGTTTTTTTCCCAGAAGAATGCTTGCTGTGAGGGGAAAAGTAAATTGGAAACTGATCATTTAAAGATCACTAGGATGATGAGTTTGTGCAATAAATATCGGTGGATGCTAAAACTAGATATTAAAATTTTGATTCAAACCAGGATACTTATGCAACCCTTACTTCTATATGAAATACTTGTTACAAAACATTTAAATGAACTTTGTTCACTGTGGAAAAACCTGGCAAACTCCACCCAAGTCACATAACCAAAATTAATATCACCAGTAACACAAATTCAGACAAGCTGCTGGATAAGGTGCAGTGACAACCACGACAACACTTCCATCTTGTTTTTGGTGCTGAGGACTAAGCCCAGGTTTCCAGCTTGTGAGGCAAGCATTCTGCCACTGAGCTAAATCCCCAAGCTCAAATCTTGCTTTATCAAGATAAAAACTACAAATGTAACCAGGAAGAAATGACAGAGATGCCAGTGCTGAGGGACCTCCCACAGTGACCTGAGATCCCTAACTGAAGATACCACGAAGGTCAGGAAATGACTGATGGCCTGCTCAAGATGAAAGAACACAACTAAATATAACCATGATCCTGGACTTGATTCTGTTTGAAAGGATATTACTGGAAAAATTGATGAAACTTTTACGGGATCTTTGAATGAAAAGATAAGCTCTGTCTCTGTGTTAATTTCCTGATCTTGATGGATGTATTGAGGTTATGAACAAAAATGTCCTTGTGTATAAACATTACAAAGTAAAATACTTAGGGAGGTTGGAACGTCATGTTGACAATTGACAAACTGTTCAGGCATTTTGAAGCCTTTCAGAATCTCATGGTTGCAAGTTCTATAAAATTGATAAGCTTTTCATAAGTTTGAGATTGTTTCAAAGTAAAAATTAGTATCAAAACTCAAAACCAGGGTTGGCCTGATAGCTCAGCAGACTAAAATGCCTGATTAGGCAGAGCACAGTGGCTGGGGTTCGGTCTGCAGCATGCTGTGCCAGCCCTGCCCATGGGGCACACTGAGGCAGCAAATGAGCCTGGGTGTGGTGGAACGTGCCTGTAATCACAGCCCTTGGGAGGCTGAAAACAAGAGAATCACTATGAGTCCGATCTATGTAGTGAGATAGACCCTACAGATCCTGCCCTAAATACAGAAAAAAAGAAAAAAATCAAAACTCAAAACTGAGGATTGTCTTTACAGGCTAGAACTGGATTAAGAGATTCTGCGCCAGATTTATCCTCCATCTTCCAGTGAGTACTCATATTCAAATGAGGATAGCATGACTGAAAGAGGATGCTGTACATCAAGGTTTTTGTCGAAAGGGTCAAAGAGTAAACAGCTTAGATTATGAGTCATCCCTGTTACAACAACTAAACTCTGATCTTATGGTATAGATGCAGTCAGAAAGTAGGCTGTTAGCCAAAAAATTTTCATTTATGGACACTGAAATTTATATTTCATGTAACTTTCATGTGTCCTGTTATAATTTGTGCATAGGTGTCCCCCAAAGCCTCATGCACTCATGGGGTGGCTTCTGGAATGTGTAATTGATTATTGTGAAAATGGATGCTGCCCCTCCCCTGGGGCAGGTGATTAGCATTTCAATGTAAGGAAGGAAGAGGAGTTAGCTGCTTGAGCAGCTAGCTCTCCCTGCTCTCTTGCTCTTAGCTGCCACCATGAAAGGCTGCCCTCTGCCATGTGCCACTCTGCCTTGGAGCCAGCTGAATATGGACTGAAACCTCCAGTAACTGTGTGCTAAATAAACCTTTCCTTCCCTCATTTTGAGTGTCGGGTGTCTGTCCGAGCAACAAGCAAAGAGTAACTAAGACATATCCTATCTCAAAATGGAAAACCTGTCCTGAGGCTGTAAGTTATATTTAAAAAATTTAAAAAATGGGATTTTCCAGGGACAGGAACTTGTGCTTGAGAGGCTGAAGTGGAAAGATCAAAAGTTAGAGCCCAGGGTGGGCAATTCAGCAAAACTTTGTCTCAAAAGATAAAAGTGGGTAGGGATGTAGCCCAGTCCACAGGTCTTGGGGTTCAATCCACATAGGTAGATTTGACCCAACGGGCCCTAGTTTGCATATTCTTTTATAATTTCAAATGATTATGACTCATCATTAAACAGATTATTAGTAAATAATCTATAAGTCTGAATCCTACAACTTTCAAGGAAGAATTAGAGAGTCTGCTATGCAGAGAATACAACACACAGGTGAATGCTGGACTGTGACTAGACTCTGCTTAAGTAACTTCAGGACCCATCCTGGTTGTGTTATGAATCTTTCTTCTATCAGATGGTACCCAAATCCATCCCAGTCAGAAACTACCGCATCTTGATACATTAAGAAGTTTTAATTCTGATGAATGTGTAGGATCAAATGAAACACACAGGCATTAAAAGTTAAGTCATTTGTTTCAACTTCCATAAAAATGTTTTTCCTAACTTGGTGCAGCAAAGGTACACAATTAGTGTTTGTACCATTTTTATGTAACATAACTACAAATGCTAGAGTGAAGTCAATGGGCTAGGAACTATTTTATACAATTCAAATATTTCTTTTCTTTTCTTTTCTTTTTTTTTTTTGTCTTTTTGAGATAGGGTCTCACTATGTAGTTTAGGCTGGTCTTGAGCTTACTTTTTGTAACCCAGGCTGGTCTTGAACTCACACAGATCCTCCTGCCTCAGCCTCTCAAGTGCTGGGACTACAGGCATGCATCACCACACCTGGTGAGATGGCTCAGTGGTCTAAAGTGCCTGCTTAGGCAAGCTTAGGCAACCACAGGGACTGTGGTTCAATCCCCAGCACCACATGATGTGCCAGCCCCACCCCTAGGGCAGGCTGAGCCGGCCATAATATAAAAAATAAATAAATAAACAAACAAATAAATAAATAAACACTATAGGTTCAAATATCTCTGAGGCTGAGAAATTATTAAGAGAAAGATGAACAGTAGAACATAAACCAATCATTAACTAGAAAGTAAAAGGGAAGGTGACTAGGACTAATTAACTAGAAGAATGACATTAGCTCTGAGCTTAGGAGCCTAGAAAATCATAGTCTTACTAAAAAAAGGTGGGTTGGTACCAGAGGCAATTAAATTATAAATATGTGTTCAAATAAACCTGACTTATAACAATGTTTTATCCACCTGGATTTAAAAAATTCAGAACTCCCTTCCAAATGCCCACTGTAGCATAAACATTTTGTTTCTCTTCCACACCCCAGCAATACCCTGAAAATGTAATAATGAACATACCACTGGAAGAGATACATCACTTTTTGCATCCACTATTAAGTCTGTAAGGAGAAACACTACCTGGACTTTTTAAACTCCAAGTGTTGATAAACATACGCATAGTTGTCTACAAAATAAGTTAAGAAAAAACCCCAGCCGAACTGTTGTTGTATTCAGTTAAAGGGCTGTCCTAACATAAACCATAACCTACTATATCCTAGACATTGGAATGATTGAAAGAAACAACATTACTTGCTAGGGAACAGGTGATGGCTCTGCCTTAGAGTTCAGCAGCCTTGTAGCAGCCTTTGTCACAGAGAAAGACGGCACCCACCACAAGCCACAGAACCCTTGACCAAGAGAAACAGAACTAACCAGAAGCACACATTACCCACACTGGTTGAGAATGATTTATTAAGGTCCAATTAGTAAGCTTTAAGTTTCCAATTGTCTGTATCTCCTCCATAAAAATAAGCACATCCATAAAAGTCCACCATCTTTTCTTTAGCATCCAGGATAAAATGCTCTGTGTTTTGTATAAAAAATGTGCAAACATATTTCTGCTAACTGTTTCCCTACATTCTTTGCAGCATGGGCCTCTGACAAGGTTACCCCTTGTGCAAAGCCTAACCGCACACTGACTGTCTCCTCCTCCTCCTTAGATGGCTCCTTGCTCAAGATTTCTTTCTCTCGAACGTTCTGCTGACCTGCCCAAACCTGCTTCAGGATGCTGTCACTTACTCAGTGCACGCTGCAGGGCACTGACTCAATCACTGTTTCTCTAGACGATGTATTGACGGTACTAGCCAATGTGGCAGCAATTCATCCAGGGTAATGCCTAAGGAACACGTGTGAGGCAGCCGCTTACTGACACACTCAATCCCTTTGCTACAGAAGAACCCCAGGCCACGGAACACATCGATCCTTCATTTACTTGGCCTGTTCAAAAATTTCTTCTATGTTATAGCTGTAGCTACCAAGAGTTGGATAACCTAAAGAAAAAAAAATGGAACTGCTAGATATATTAGGGTGTTTTAGTTATTATGACAATTGACTTTTTCTAATTTATTTCATTATATTAGAAAGTCACTCTCAGCTAAAGTAACCACTGCACTTCTTTTGTGCAAAGGTAATTTTACTGGCTTTCCTTACAATTGCCACCTCTACAGTGCCATAGCAGGAAATCCTTTTTTATAAAAGATAAAAGGTTAAGAAGGCATTTCACATTTTTTTTAAAAAAATCCTTCATAGGAATAGGTTCCTAAGTAAAAAAAAAAAAAAAAAAAAAACCAATTATATGGACAAAGATTTATGTACACAAAATTTCAGAAACTGAATAATAGTGAAATTTAGAATTATAACCTATTCAATGATACGGGACTAAGTGAATTGAGTTGCACCCATTAAATGGAATATTATATAGCCACTAAAATTATCATTTTGTAAAAAAATTTAATGCCATAGGAAAATCTGGCAATTTTAAACAAAAAACAAAGACTAACTAAAAACTCTTTACAGTTTAATCCCAATGATGTAAAAAAGTATATAATATAATACAGTTATACATGGGGCAGCTGTTAAAGATGGTTACTCCTAGGTTGTGATATTATTGGCAATCATTTCTTCTTATTAATACATTTCTGCAATTTTCAAGTTTTATACTGTAAGTATTATTTTATAACTTGGAAAAACACAGGCTATGAAAAACTTCCTCTGATGTACTGGCAATAATAATGTACTTAGGTATTTTAAATTGCAGGAAAACTTACTGCGTTTTCTATGATCTTTTCGGGGTAGGTATTCTTTTGGTAACAGTTTTGTTTTCTACTTAGTACAGCACTTTAATGCAAGCATAATATTGCGAATACAGCATCGTATCTTTCAGAGCCTAAACACGTACTGCCTTTGAAAATTAGATTCTTCTATTTCCTGTAAGATTTAAAATTTGTATTTTTTATCTTCTTATGTAAAGCATACCACATACATGTATTACATGCATGCTTTCTAAAAACTTAATTCTAATTTACAGCTTTCCTACATAAGGAACAAGTTGAAATCGGGGTAGCTCACGCCTACAACCTTATCCATCACAGACATATTGGTTGGCATGAACAAGTTTATTCAACGAAATGTATTCTTAAAAAAGAGAAAGGGAGGCCTGTATGTAAAGGAAGTTGTGGACTCAATTAGTCAGAACGTTTTCTGACTTGCACCAAACCACACGAAATCTTTTAAACTCTAATTAGTGTAGTTTCAATAGACAGGTTAGAGTCTACTCCTGAACTCCACCCTAAGGACTCCACTTTCTAGTTTCAGAAGGATAGGGGATCAGGACGAGGGTGGTCGCAGGAGTTAGTTTTCCACCTACATCAAGTCTCACGGGGTCTAGGAACAAATACTGCCATGGGTTAGTGTTTAAGTACACAAGTGTCTCTCCGGCCTCCTGGTCCCCACGGCGGCGGGTGGGGTGAGGCTGCACCTCCCTCCTCCGCAGCCGGCGGCCCTTTCGGCTCCGCTTCCTTTCTAAACCACAGAGTGATCATTGCTGTGCACTCCCCCGGCCAGGATGGTGTGGTTCAGGGAGGAGGCCGAGCGGTCGGAGCCTTCCGTGGGGCCGTTGGCGCTCTCGCCGCGCTGGCAGCACAGGATCTGTCTGAAGGTGGCGCTCATCTCCTTGTCGCGGTAGGAGTAGATGATGGGGTTCATGGCAGAGTTGAACTCCGCGAGGAGGAGGAAGAACTTCTCGTAGGCCAGGACGTCGCACTGCGGGCAGCACACATCCAGCAGCAGCAGCACCAGGCCCGGGGTCCAGCAGACGATGAAGGCGCCTGCAGGGTCAGGGAGACAAACCGCGGGAAATAAGGAGAGAGAATGGAAACTCCCACAGTGAAACTCGCAGCCCCCAAGGGCTTGCAGAGCAGTACAAGAACAGGCACACTGCAAACGAGCAGTCAGCACTGCAAGTACGAGATAATTAGAAAAAATCTGAAGAATAATAACATTTCATCAACTTGGATCCTGCTACGCTGGACTATGAGTCAACGATTACGATGATTTTGAGCAAAACAGTTTGATGCACAACTGAGATGTGAAAAACTACATTCAGCATACACATCTCCTGTCCTGAGGACACGGGGTTGTTTTTAGGCAAAAGATAAGCCCTGAAGATAAATGTTCTTTCCTGCTTAGTTAAAAGCACAGGTTCTAGTTCTAGTTTTCCAGGGCTCAAGTCCTCGCTTTGTTATTTAATGAAGTAGATAAACATAGGCAAATTACTGAAGAGAAAACCCTTATTTTCTTATCTAAAAATTAGAGATGATTGTAGCTACTTCATGAGGTTTGTTGCAAAGATTAAATGAACACTAAGAAAAAGATCACTTGGTATATATTAATGATGACAATGATAATTTATTACTATGTACCCACTCAGCAGCAGGTAATAATAGTCTGTTCTATAAAAGCGGTTTCTGATAGTAAGATGTGCTTTATTTTTATTCAATAATCACTTAGTGCTTTACAAATAATGCAATCTATAAATAACCATAGGGCGTATAAACTGATAGCCCCGTTATACAGATGATGTGACTTTAAATACCTAGCTGACGACAAATCTGGTACTGGGCAATGAGAGGCAGGAAACAAAGTCCAGATTCTGGTTTTTGTTTGTTTGTTTGTTTTATGGTACCAGGAATTGAACTCAGAACCTTGCACTTGCCAAGCAAGCATTTATCCCACTGAGCTTTATCCTGGGCCCTCAGATTCTGTTCTTAGAGACTGGATTCAGAGTTTGTGTTCCAGAAAACACTTCTACCTCTCAAAACCAATCAATCAAATATTTTAAACCAAATCTGTGCTTCAGATATTTTGCTAATTTAGATCAACTTTGTCCTATTTCTTCTTCTATTACAAGTTGCTAAAATTATACTATAACTGCAAGAGAAATGGAAATATAGGTTATATTTTAGATCCGTTGTACTTAGTCTTTGAAAATAGTCTGAGGGACGGGAAGGAAAGGAGTTGTGAAATGGCATCAAAGCCTACTGGTGTGTCACCCTCCTGTCCGCTAGGAATCCTCCACTGAAAGGACTGGTGATGGGTGGATACCTCCATGTCTCATTACACCTCATGTAAGGGGCCCATACAAGAATCAGGTAAATAATTAAGCAGGGGTGGAGGGGATGCTGATGAGGGAGACTTTCAAGTGTGCTTGTGCTGTAGTCCTCGGTCTGGATCAGGCTAAAGGAATGGCTTTCTCAAAAGGTAAACAAACGAGATCCAGTCTCCAAACGGCCCAGTTTTGAATGTGAACTTTCTTATTTGAAACTTTTCAGCAGGGAAATGAAAATAAAGTGCAGAGAAAAGTACCCCCAGAAAGCTCTTTGTTCTGCAGCACAAATGCATATTGGTTTTAAACTGCTGTTCGCTTTGAAGATTGTCCAAGGTGCTTCATTTTCTCATAAATGCAATACCTTAGATTTTCCTTCAAGAAAAAAATAATATTCTAAGTATCAGGAGATAATAGCCAAGGAGCTATTTGAACTTCAATAAAAATGTTAATAAAGCATTTATTCCAAGTCCCTGAATTTCCTTTATTGAAAAATCACTCAGAAAGCTCAACATAAAGGAGAATCAAAGGAATGCCTCTTGGGTTTCAGAAATAATGCATTATTCATTGAGAAGCCAGGAAGGGAATTATTCTCAGGGTGGAAAATGCTTGGATGGAAAATGCATGGTCCCATTATTCATTTACTTGGAAACTAAAAACACACACAGCCCCCTCATGAATAGCAGAGCATTCTTTCAAGTTTCCTTTCTCCTTTTCTTTATCAAAGCTGTAATTGAGCTGAAACTCAGAGCTTGATTAGATACCAGCATCTCACAGATGCAGTTTAAATAAAATAATCTTTTTCACCTTCTAGGCACCAGAAAGAAATATTCCTTGTTATGACATACTTGGTCAATCTGTTTGACTGGTTCAAAAATTAAAATACAGTCATTTATTGTTTGATTTTTTTCCCCAGTGTTAAAGTTCAAGAAGAGAAAGATCTTTACAAAAAGAGTGATGGTCTCAGAAACTATCCATGGTCTCAGGGACTTACTTTTAGACCCAAAAACTTACAAGGAGCCCTGTTACACTGGACACAGGAAGTGGGTGACACCATAGGGCGACAGGAGCTGATACATATGGACACTCATTGAGAACTCCAGAATCCTCTTCCTTATCCACTGAAAGGAGCTGTGTTCAGTACATAGGCACAGCCACACTGTATTTTTATCTCTAAAACTAAATCAAATAATTTCAGTGACTCACAGTACAGACCTCAGAAATCAACATATGAAACCAACTGCATAGAATTTTCCCCTCTTCTCTCTTCTCTTCCTTTCCACATGGGTGTCAAAGACCGAAAGATGAGAATGAACTACAGATGCGAAGCAAGAGATCTGGAAAATTCCAAAGTAGTTAGGTTGCTAAATCATGGTGAATGAATGTTCTGAGATGCAGTTAGATTGAAATAGGAATTTCCTCCTGAGCTTCTAGAAACACAAATAAATCACAAGCAAGACCCTTTATTAAGGGGCCAGGGAGATATCTCAATAGAATAAATGCTTGCCTGGCAAGTGCAAGGGCCTGAGTTTAATCCCTGGTCCTGAAAAAAAAGTAGCCTAGACATTGGCATTATGGCTGAAGAACTATCTTTGGCTAACTAATGTCCTTGAACAAAGAACAATTATAAGGGCTGGGGATATAGCTCTGTGGCACAAGTGCCTGCCTGGAAAGTACAAGGTTGTGAGTTTGAACTCTGGCCCCACCAAAAAAAAAAAAAAAAAAAAAACTATTTAGGGGCCGGTGAGATGGTTCAGTGGTCTAAAGCGCCTGCTTAGGAAAGCTCAGGCAACTGAAGGGATTGCAGTTCAATCCCCAGCATCACATGCTGTGCCAGCCCCACCACCAGGGCAGGCTGAGCCAGCCATAAAATAAGTAAATGAAGAAACAAACAAACAAGCAAACAAATAAATAAAATAAAATAAAAATTAAAAAAAAGACCCTTTATTAAGAAGTAGCCAACAGTAACTCAATTGTTTTGTAAGATGATGTGTGTATCATGAACATTATCAACATATAGTCTCTAGAGAGCCAGGTATACACCTGTAAGACACATTGATAAATAAAAAACAAAACAGATAAACCACTCCACCTCAGCCATCTATAAAGGAAAGAACAAATAGCTCCCTCTATGCCCCATAGGACATGGTGAGGATCCAACTGAGACACAACTTGCAAAAGCCCTCTTTACACTGCATACCTACCTGGCCACCACCACATATTGCCACCACCACTATGGGAGACACAGGCTCAAGCAGAATGTGAAAGCAGGAATTGAACTAAAAGAACCTGGCATTCTAAAAAAGTTCTGAGTGTACTGTGGTGATCATAAGACTCTCAGGACTAGCAGTTACATGTGAAGAGGAAAATAAGAAGATGCATATACAGGGAACTCATGGAAGTACAGAAGCCCACATCATGTTCAAGGTTCTCAGGAGTCAATTAAAGACCTCTTAAGATGAGGAATAAAGTAATGTACTACTCAGAAGAGACAGTGATTTGGTAGTTTATTTCTGGGACATTTTTAATGTAGCAATCCCTACAGATCAAGACACAAAACCACGAAATAGTACGCAACAGTATGAAGAGGAAGCACACAGTTATAATTATTCACTATAAAGTCAGAAGCAGAGGGGTAGAAGATAAGAAGGTCACAAAGTCTTGGTACAGTGGGCTAATACTGGAAATATTTTCCAGTCTAGCATTTGTTTTTACCCCTACCCAGGTCCTTTTGATCCAGTTCCTTCTTTCACATTCTACTTGAGCCTGTGCTTCTCATGGTGGAGGTGTACCCCTCGGCTATAGACTGTCTAAGAAACAATGACTTTCATTTCCCTGGTCAGAATTTCCTTCAAGATATAACATGAGTGACAGGAGGGAGATAGAAAATGATCATGATAAAGAAAAAGTATCACATAGTTTAGAATTCCAGGAGAGAAATATTGAGAGCCCCTACATCAGCACCAGCTTGGGAAAAATGATGGAGGAGGACTGGAAATGTATTTAGGAGGATGACTCCTTGGATGGCGAGAAAGATGAATCAGGTATCTTCCAGAATTTCAGCCTAAGTGAAGGAAGGGTGGTGGCACCATTTTATGAGGGAGGAAACACAGAAGAAAGTGTTGGTTGGTGGTTTGTTAGGGGACGTAGAGAGAAGAATGCTGAGTGTATGCTTTGGTCTGGGCTGTCCACAAGACATTAGATAGAGATGCCTTAACGATACAATGGTAGGCTTATGATCATCTGAGTCCTGGGAAACCTATCTCTCGGTGAACAGAACATCCTGCTTGACTTGCCAGTGTTACAGGGAACATGGGGAGGGAGCTACCCAAAAGTTGGCAAATTGCTCTTCCTTGAATAAGCTTCATTCCTTTCATATACATCTGTCCAAGCAATCTGGGAAGGCCCAATATCCACAAAAATGGAGGGTGAGGTGCTGGAATGTAGGTCTAAGAGGCAGGGAAGAGAAAGGTTGTGTGGAGACACAGGTCACAGCTGCAGATCTAGCTCATGTTACCACACCTTCCCTCAAATCTACACAGCTCATCAGCTGGGTAATGCTTACCATCTGGTCTTACAATCAAGTCTTTTTTTTTTTTTCTTTCTAGAATAACTTTTTCCTAAATAGTTGAACTTTGCTTCTTTGCTTACATATGAAATACAAAAGCTAAAGTTGAGGAATTAAAAAGGCTCTGCCAGAGAAGATCACTTGGGAGAGAACCCAAGATTTCTGATGAAGAAAACAGAAAGCACTTCCAGTCTGGTAGGCAAAATTATATTTTTACAAAAAGTTTAATATTCCCAAGACCCAAAACACATCAACGTAAATTGATTCTACACTAGCACTGTGCCCTATTTAACCGCTCTTTGGCTTTGCACACTTTTTTTTTTTTTTTCTGTTTTTGGTACAGGGTCTCACTAAGTAGCTCAAACTTGTAGTGACTCTCCCATTTTCAGCCTTCCCAGCACTGGGATCACAAGTGTGCACGACTATGTCCAGACTCCGTGGCTGGCTCAGGGCACCTGAGTGGGGGGCTGGTGCTGCTTGTGGTGCTGCAGATGGAAACCCAGTCCCTGTGCTTGCCAAAGCGGGTGCTTAGTCAGCTGAGTTATCTCACTAGCTCCTCTTTCTGTTTCTTTAATCGTCATATTAATCTCAGAAATCTGAGGTAATAAGTACTTCAGTACAGAAACTGCTTTTTCTAATGCCACTAAATACTGTATTCTCTCAGGGAAGGCAGGGCAGCATCCTCAAATTCAATCCAACGTTAGCTCCTCTCTGTAGTACTCTGCTACGCAGGTGCTCAGCTAGCTAGAAAACCTTCCCGCGTTCCATATCTTAAGCAAAGCTCTTTTAGGAAATCACTCATAAAGACAAAGCTCATTCCTTGATCTAGCGCATATGGTGTCATATAATAGGACTATATGTGATGACTTTTTGAAGTTAAAAGCTTTTTCTAAGAGATATCCAGATTAAATATAAAGGCCTTCTTTTTTCTGATTATAAAAAGGACAGAAATAATTCAACTGAGCTATCTCCACAACATGCTATTTCTTCCTTGATACCACTTCCACTATGCCCAACACTTCCACCTCTTCTATGTTGCAGACATTCAAAGTTTCGCTATTTATTCACTGAGTGATTTGTTCTCATGTTTCTATTACTTGTTCCCCAGAGCAACATTTATCTTCTAGTGAAGAACATGAATATGACACCAAACTCTAAAGCACAGCTCAATTTTCCTTCTTTATAATATTCCTGGGTGGAAGTTGCAGGCCTGCAGTGCTGCCCTGGTAAACCACAGCTCTGCCTTTCCTAGACACAAAAGCACGTCAGAACCACCTTCCTCTTGGCTTTGTGTATTCTTGCTCACGTTCATAGTGAGCATCACACACGTGCTTCCCTAACCTCCAAATTGCATTCTGCAACAGTGCACTGGAAAGCACATACCGAGGTGGCTAGTAACCCAGTGTCGTCTTTTACAGAAGAAAATTCTGCAAAAAGCAACAACTTCTCCACTGCAAGTTCCCCTAGCAAAGGGAGCGACACCCTTTATCTGTTTATTGCAACAGGCTCCTAACCAATTCCTGTTCCTCTGTGCGTTTCTCCTGAAGTCCAGGTTACACCCAACAGCCAGAACGATCTTTCAAAAGCATAAATCAAATCACACATTACTTTTGTACTTGAAATCTTCCAATTTGTAATCCTTGCTCTGGCCATTAATGCCTTACACATGCCTGCCTCCTGCTAGCCGCCGGCCTCACCTCTTCCCACCTGCTCCTCATTTATCGGGTTCCACCCCTGCAAT
>PVKN010022914.1:0-15003 GCA_004027915.1 Capromys pilorides | reverse complement strand
AGATAGCTCAGTAGAATAAGCGCTTGCCTAGCAAGCACAAGGGCCTGAGTTCAATCCCCACTTCTGCGAAAGAAAGGAAGGAAGGAAAGAAGGCAGGCAGGAAGGCAGGAAGGCAGGCAGGAAGGCAGGAAGGCAGGAAGGCAGGCAGGAAGGCAGGAAGGCAGGAAGGCAGGCAGGAAGGCAGGCAGGAAGGCAGGCAGGAAGGCAGACAGGACTCAAGGAAACTCCAGGCAGCAAGTGCTGAGTAGGGACAAGTAGGGACCAGACAGGGCCAAAGCACCGTGGGAACGGAAGCCCCAGGTGGGAGGGCAGGGCAGATACTCACATGATCACCTCTAGTCCTACGACTGCATACGAGAAGAATACTGGGTTGTGCTCCACATCTGACCCTCGAAGATTGAACAGCCCTAAAAAAAAATCCCCGACACCTGAATGGTACTCAGTCAAGATTTAAGGGGTAACTCAGGGGTGGTGGGGGGAGGGAAGGCTTCAACCAGGAATCCAGCTGCTCTCAAAGGATTCCCCAGCACCTCTCAGAAAGCATAAACCTTCACATGGTTCCACTTCCAAGCTGCAACTGCTGGTGTCCACCACCTGATGGCACTAGAACTGTTTCTTACACTGCCAGGTCACTGTCCCCAGAAGGGAACACAGTTCTTAGAAAACATGAGACATGCCCCCACCCCAAACAAGAAACTGAAATGACCTGCCTGGGGTGACCTGCCAGGCCTGGCCTTGCTGATGCAGGCCTCTGCACTCCCTCATAAAGGAGGACACAGCACTCTCTCCTTTCTGAGGCAAATGAGCCAAGGTGGGAAAAACTAGGACTCTCCCCAAAGGGTGCCCCTGAGGTAGACCACGAGGCTGTGCCCACCTGAGTTACCAGGCTGGATGGAAGACCTCCATGGCCAGCACCCAGGGTTTAGAGAGGTCACTGGACACTGGAGAAACCAGAGGGACAGCAGAGAGCACTGCTGGTTCCAGGGCTTTGAGCTCCTGAGGGACTGCCCTCAGGGAGATGAGAGGGCAAAAAGCCCAGCTACAGAAAGTACTGCATCTGTTCTGAAAGAATGCTTCTCAAAGTAAAACAGGGAGGCAACATTTTTAACCTCCTATACCAGCACATTCTTAAAATGTTCCTGGGGCTGGTACATGTACTCTGGCTAAGCCCTGACACTACCCTTAAAGCACGCCAGAAGCAGGAAGAGAGAAATTTTGAGAAACCAAGACATGGATTCATAAACCAAGATTTTGGTAACAGCATGAAAATACATTGTGGGAAGACTAGAAATAATCCAAAGGTCCTGCATAGGGAAATGGTGAAGTAAGTAATGATGTTAGCAGTTGATGGGATATTTAACAATGAAAATTATGTTTACATGCCAATACGTTTTTAAAATCAAGCTATAAAATGATATGCACAGAAATACTAAATATTATCTCGTGCTAAAAAAAAAAAGTATAGGTATTATTTTTAATTCCTTAAACTTCCTCTATATTTTCCAAAGTTGGAATGTGTTCTTATAGTAAAAGGCAGAAAGATGGAGTTACTGAGCTAATTAGGGATATAAATCATCAATATATGATAGACTCTTGAGGACTGAAAAGATGAGATGGGGATACTGCAGTCATCCATTTAAGTGGTGAGGAAGGTAGAAACATAAAACAGTGCCTCTTCTCAGTTGCTCTGGATCAAAGCCAATCAGAAAATAGGAGACAGAAAAGAAAAAGTTTCAACCAGATTCCTTCAGATTCTAGACAATAGTAGAGATTCTGAACAATCTGCATGGGGGTGGTTTAATGTCTAAAGATTGAAAAACTGCTATCATATCACAGGGCCTAGAGAGGAACTTTCAGTTCCTTAGTTTTCTGAGGTAGAAATGTTTCTAGAACATTCTCACTGTGAAGACTTTGGAAAAATACAGGAAAAAAATATAAAGCAAATACCTCCCGCAATCTTTCATACCTGTAGAGAGACTGACAGAAAATTTTTAGCAGAAACGTACTCTTTAGAGGAGCCATATTCCTGGGAACTAGGGCCAACATCACCGCGGACCCACGCTGCGTCCCTGCTGCAGCAGGGCTCTGTGCACGACCACCCACCCTCCCCACTCCCAGTAATTCTCGCTCCTTCATCCTAACTGACATCTCTAGATTCATTTGGTGGCACAATCTTTCTCTTACTCCCTGGCCACTCAGAAAGCTGAATGACATGGACACATAGATTCCCAACCAGTAAAACCAGAGCACTCACATGCAATCTCATCCAGGGCAGTGACCACAAACCACACAATGTTCCTCTCAGCCATTTTCAACCGAATGTCTGCCACCTTCTCCTTCCAAGAGATGCCTGCAAGAAAGCAACAAGGGGGGCCAGCGAGATGGTTCAGTGGTCTAAAGCACCTGCTTAGGAGGGCTCAGGCAACTGCGGGGACTGCAGTTCGATCCCCGGCACCACATGCTGCGCCAGCACCACCACCAGGGCAGGCTGAGCCAGCCACAAAATGAATAAATAAAGAAACAAACACAACAAGCAAACAAACAAACAAATAAAGAAAGAAAGCAACAAGGGTCAACTGAAAAACCCACCCCAAATGCTCTTACTTCGCCAAGGTACATAGTGCTTACATAGCCAGAAGGCCGAGATTCAGGCCCTAGGCAACAGCTGTGATGCCTGACTGCCTCCCCAGCCAAGTTTGCTGTTTACCCCACAAGCCTCTGAGGCACCAAGCCCTGTCAGGAGCAGGTATCTGGAAGAGACTATACTGGTCACTGCAGCTGCAGCTCTGGGCTAGATCCAACCCCTTCTTCATCAGATGGACAACCCAGAAGAAGACAGACAAACCAGGAATTAATTACACGACTGCATGAAGACTAATGCAACAGGAGAAGCACAGCGAGCTGTGTGACCACACCATCCAGCACAGAGAGCTCACCCAAGTCTCAAACGTCAGAAGAATATCGCTTTACACCATTAAGGCTGCAAGATTTGTTCTCAGGGCTAAGACAGGAATTCTCTGTGGCCTGACTCACATAAGTACCACTTTCAAATCACACTTGCTCTGTCACACAGCCAAACCTGCGCAGCTGCTCCCCAATATGAATAGCAGCCCAGACGCAACTCACCCACGGAAGCCATCACCCCACCACAGAGGCACTCCTAAGTCAGATGACAGCCACCTGTGAAGGCGCCTAGCCTTCCCTGTGTCCTGCACATACTGGGCACACAAGTGTTTGCAGAACAAAAAGCTTTATCAGCAACATTTTGCTTTCCCCTCTCCTGTAGCAACAGGTCAGTAGTGCCTCTGTTTCAGTCAAAAAATTCAAACCATGTTGATGGCAAATCTTTAGCTCACCCAGATCACTCACTGAACCCGTCTTCCAAAGTGCAATACCCTCTGGCAAGGGGGTCACCCCGGAGGGCGAGCTCTAGCTGCCCCACAACCGAGGGCTGCTTTGCAGATCAGCTCAAGAATGCTGCTGAAAACTTGGCAGAGAGTCTGGGCTGCACTGCTTTCTTCCCAGGACCCCTCTGGGCAATCTGCCTACACTCCAGACAACCCCATCCACCTCTTTCCACAGCAAGGTTCCCTCCCCTCAGCCCCACCTCCCATACCCGAGCACTGTTTTTATAAATCCACACTCCACCTCCCACAAATGGCTCACAGCTCTGCCATTATCATTATCATGCAGCCCAGAGAAGAGCCCACCCAATAGTCCTGAGGCAGAAGGTGCATGACAGGCCTCAAAGGTAAATCTACGAACATTAATGTGAGGACGGGAAGTCATCCTAAAAGCCTCTGGGCTGCGTTTCCAGGATCAGACACAATGAGCTGGCCTTTAGTAGGCAAGGGCAGAAAACTCAATCCTTTCAACAGACCCACAAAAGCTTGGCAGAACTGAACCAGGCCAGAGTAAGTGGTAAGGAAGTGGCAACAGCGGAAACCAATGAAGCTCCTGCTCCTGTCAAATGACCCACGGGGCCAAGGGGAGGCGAAGGCCACCCACTCACTCAGACTCTACTTCAGTTCAGAAAGCTGGGCCCGAGACAAGGGCAAAAGGCAGGGCAGTGACCTGTGTAATCCAAGCCCAGTGTGAGGAGAGGCTTGCATGGGCGCTCGGGACGATCTGTCCAGATTTTGTCAACAAGGTTCTCCTGCACAGGAACGAGGTGGTGGCCAGCACTTCTCAGGACTTTGGCCATCTTCTTCCAGTAATCTAAGGAGAAACACACACGGCCACCCATGAACTGCACACATACCTGGCCCAGCCTGAAGGGCCATCAGCCCATGGCCCACCCCTGGGCAAGCAGGACGAGGAGCTATAAAGGCTCCACCACGAAGGCCTTCCCTGCCCCTCGCCTGCCATTCTTCTCCTCACCTTGGCCTCTATCATGACATCAAGTTACCCTGAGCTCCCATGTTACCCAGCCCACAAGCAATCAAAAAAAAACAGCAGAGCCTAGGAACCCTGTCCTTAGCCAAGCTTGCTCACCTGTGGGGACGATCAGCGGGTCCACGCCGACCTTGGAACCTTCCGGAAGCACACTCACCAGCCAGTCTTCCTGGGATGGTGTGTCCTTCATCCCTACAGAGGGAAGAGCAGATAAAAATTCCCAAAACAATGCAATTCTCCAACACCATAACAGCTGCAAGGTAGATCAGCCAGACTTGGAAAATCTAAACTGCATTTCATCCTGGAAGGCCACAGAAAAAGAGCGCTAAGTGCAAGATGGTACGTAAGCAAAGATATCTAAGATACCGTCAAGACAGAGGGGCACAAGGCACGACTGTCACTCACCCCTGGGCATCCTACAATCGCTGCAACAAGTCTTTGAAAAGAGGATCTCACCAGCATGTGGTATAACTTTGTCAGGACAATCACACTATTTCTAGCTGGGGGATTCTTAGTAAAACCCTGAGAAAACCACCAGAATCCCTGCAGAGGGGTCGTGCCCAAGGAGAAGCCCGTGTAGGGACAAGCAGCAAACTGGAAAGGGGCACAGCAGGCGGAGGAACTCACCTCCTCCCCAGGGCCACCACGTTCCCACTTCCACGGGCAGACAGCATGCGCTGCTCTGCTAGCCTGCTGCCACAATATGTGAGGCTCGTGGCCCCACAGGCAGAAGCCTTCAGTCTTCCTGCTGTAAAATGAGTTTCCTAAACTAGCACTGTCCAAAAGTGAATGGATGAAGAAGCATGCCAATTTCTTGCTTTTCTTTGGATTCTTAAGAAAATCCAAAACATCATGAAAAGGTTAAGATTCAAAAGCCCCGAGGCGCTCCCTGATCCCTACACCAGTGAGGCCAGCGAAGGCCACCTGGCCATGACTCTACCCACCCATCTTCATGAGCGTCCAGTTGCTGTCCATCTGCTTGGCAGCCTGGAGAAAGTAGCGTCCATCGGTCCACATGGCCGCATGCTCCTCTGTGATGATGGCTGTACCTGCAGCACAGGAGCAAAGATAAATGGTTTCTGTCTACCCCAGAAGCCACACAAAATGGCAGTAGGTGACAGAAGCTGAGAAGCACCAGCTCCCACTGGGCAAATGAGTATCCGGGCCCAGGGGAACCTCCAGGTGACAGAATAACACCACTGAGACCAGCAACTCCGGCTCTGGAAGAAGCAGTCCTCAGGGCCAGGCCACCTGGACACCAGTCTCTACCCAGAAATTCCCCACTTGGGCAGCACAAGCCAAAGCCAAAGCAGTGGACTTTGGGTCAGTGGCCACAGTGGTCTCATAACCCACAGGGCAGAAAAAGTAATGGTGCCTGCTGTTCCTCTGCCCCACCAGACCCCAAGGAAGCTGTTTGCCTTTCCTAGAGATGGACCAATTGGGCCTCAAGAGTGCTCACAATGACTGAGCAGGCCCTCCCCCAGGCCCTCCCACAGGCCTGGCACATCTCAGGGCTTTCAGCAGAAGTGGCAGCCAAAACCAACCCTAACATGCCAACCAACACAAGTCCATCCGCCAAAGGAAGCACTGCGCTAACCGCAAGGGGAGGAAGCCCTCACTTGTTCCAGTGTGCTTATGAGATGGGAAGCTAAGGACGAAACCACCCGACACTCAAAGGTACGACAATTTGGGGAAACATAAGGCAGGACACCAATCCTTCAATATTGAGTTCAGGGGTGAAAACAGAGGAACCAAAGTCAAGCACCTAGAAAACCACACAGAACCAATACGGTAAGGCTGGGGTTCAGAAATTCCCATTTCTCATTTGGGGTGCTAATTACACAGGAATATGCAGCCTGACACTATTTTCTATGTGAATGCCACAATCAACAAAAAATTTCCAAAAACATACATTTGAAACAGAAGTTTTTAAATTGTGAAAGGCATAAGAAAAGAGCAAAGGGTCGCCAAAAGGTAAGGGATGAGCTAAGGCAGGCTGAGAACACACACTGTTCTGCAGGCGCTCGGCAGGGACCACCCGGTTTGCATTTTCTGACTGGTTCTCTATCACAGGATAAAACTTGGTTCAGTTATTTTGGGGAAGAGAATAAAGGTATAGCAAGAACAGAAAGCTAATCTAGCAACTCACCAGCAGAGCCATCAAACCCAGAGACAAAGGCTCGCCGACAGTCACAGGGTGCGATATATTCACTCTAGAAAAGAAAAAAGACAGTGAGGTAGACCTCCATCAGTAGTATGCCAGCGGCTTCCTTACACCAAGCCCCATGCAAGGCCCAGTAGGGATGACAAAGATGGGGAGTCCTTGGCACCTTCTCCCAAGGAGACAACAGCTAACTAAAAAGGCAAGCTGGATATTAAAAAGAAAAAAAAATAATTTAAAGTATAGTGGACACTGCAGAAAAGTAACAAGGGCTAAAGGAAGCCAGCCCTTTCGCCTCATCTAGAAAGCAAAGCAAACACAGAAAAATGGATAAAAATGATTCTTTCATCAATAAAACCTTACTCAAAAAAATAACTAGTAACACACACACACACACACACACCCTGCTTCTGACATTTAGGCATCTGTTATTTTTCTGAACAGTAAAATTAAATTTCTATTTTAAGCACCAATAATCTCTAACTTAATGTCCCTCAGACATTAGCTCCTTTCTGAACCTCCTGTGTGCATCCCCTCCCAGGCAGTCTCTGCCACGCAGGCCCTGGCCCTTCCTCTTAGGAAGTGGGTACATACACTTGCTCCATATCCAAATCCAGCTCCTTCCCATTGAGAACTCTGAGTGGAAAGATGAGGGGAAGAAGAAAGGAAAGGCCCCCTGCCTGTGTAAGTGCTCAAGGCCACTGTGCGCAACCTCCAGTAATTGCCAGAGAGGCCTAAGAGGTGAAGCGAGTTTCGCAAAGTAAGTGCCAGAGGCAGGAACAGGCCAGTGAGCTGCAGACCCTTGAATCTGAGTCCCTAGGCCAGGGTGCCAGACACACATATTGTCTCTCCTCAGTGACTCTCCAGGATAAGATTGATAAAAAGGGACAAAACCAAAGTTGAAGAGATCATCTTGAAGGAGCCCACCCACCTGCAGGCTGTAGGGGCCAGGAGCTGCGGCAGCTCTGCTTGTGTCCAGAGCAGCTTCTCCTTCGACTATCAGCAGTTCTGCTCTAAGCCAAAGCACCCAGGAGGTCAGGACACTCAAGGTAGACGTGGGGTGAGGCTCAAGCCCAAGGCATCTTGGAGACATGAAGGAGGGAAAGGCACCCATTTCCAGTCCTGACATATGGAGGACAATTGCTGCTTTCACCACAACAGCCATCATCATCACAACACATCAGCCACAGGCCCCCTCCCAGAGACGCCAGAAGGCCTGCCCCACAGAACCACAGGCCGCCTGCGCTCCAACATCAAGAGCCCACATCACTCAGCCTCAGCTCTCCCTCTCCAGAATGGGTCATTTCCAATGCTACAATGCAACAGCAAACATGTTTTATTCCAAAGGATAACAACCATTTCATACACAGTGTGCTAAGCAACAGAAAGAAATGGCTGTTTTCATCAATTGCTTAAGTCACTGAATTATCTCCCCTGGAGAATCTGTTCACCAAAAAATCACGGGATATAATGCTTTAAAAAAATTTTTTTTTTTAACCTGAGTATGGTCACACATGCCTATAATCTTAGCACTCACGAGGCTGAGGCAGGAAGACAGCCTGGACAACATATGAATTCAAAGCCAGTCTCAAGAAAACAAAAACATAAAGTGGCTAATGGAGACGGGAGGGCCCAGCCCTCTCTTAGCTCTGTTGGGAAGGACAATGAGTTACTATAATTTTTAAAACTTCACCAGAAACCCAACAGCACTGAGCATGTGCAAAGGAAGAAAGATTACAAATCACTCTGCCCAAAGTAGCACACAAAGAAAGCATCGTGGGGACTGACGCAAATAGGGATACCAACACTAACCCTTGTGTAAAAACTGTTCCCCAAAACTGCTCTGGTGCATAATGAGGGCAATCCCACTGACAGCGTGCGCTCCACCTCCCAGGGCATGGGCCTGCCCGCTGCAACACAGAAGATGCTGCAATACCACCAGAGAGCAGGGCTGGTCTCCCAGCCACCTGGGAACACCTGGAGTGGAGCAGAAGACCACAGCTTTTACCTAGAGGCTCCTATCACAGAGGGAAAAGAAACACCGCCACAAAGGAAAGTGGAATTAACATCAGATGGACATGTTTAGTTTGGAACCCAGACAAGGTCTGGGGCAAGAACCAGACATGACTTAAGTGGTCAAGATGCCAGAAAGACTCTGGTAAGCAAGGCTGGCCACAGTCGCAGCTCCATGCTGACAGGGTTAGCAGAGACAGACCAGCAATGGCTCAGCCCACCACTCTTCTACCCTAGTGAAGAGCTGGCAAAGTCCAGCAACTCTTCCCAGAACCCTGGCTGAAGTAAGCAAGCAAGGAAAAAAAGCACCGAGAAGCAACACTCCAGGTCTTTTCCTCCAAAATTCCCTACTTCTGCCTATCTCCAGTGAGAGGCTGAGTCCGTACCTGAAACACATCCCTATAAACTACTCGGCACACACACTCGAAGATTCCAAAAGCACACACGCATTGGCATCTTCCTTAAGCATCCCAATGGCTTCTTATCACATTTAAGATAAAGTTTAAGCCTGGCCCAGTCTCCAAGGCACCATGCGATCCACCCTTGGGGAACTCTCACTGACTCACAGTGCTCTAACCAGACCCGGCTCTGTTCTGCTGTTTTGCACATCCCAAACTCAATGCTACATCAGGATCCTTGCACACACTGTTCCCTATTTATCTAAAGGGCCCTCTGCACCCCTTCCCCCTCCCTCTTTCTCATTATAGCAAGGTGTTTTAGTGGCCACCCACACTTAAAGAGAGATTTATTTTGACTCACAGTTCAGTTTAAGGTTGGCTGATCCCAAAGAAGAAACAGCTCAAGTCAGGGCAACCAGGAAGCAGGGAGCAAAGCAAAGAGGAGGAAAGTGGGACACACCCTTCCAGGTCAAACCACAGTGACCTGCCACCCCCAGCCAGGCCCCACTTTACAGAAGCTCTGCCTGTGAGCACCTGGGGCTCCTGGGGAACATCCTAGATGTGAACCACAACATTCCATTTTGGCCCCCAAGACTCATTTGCATCTCTTTATGTAAAACATATTTAGACCATCTCAAAGAGGTGCCAGAGTTCAAATAGTGCCAACACTGCTGAAGTCTGGTACTGAAGTCTCCTTTCAGACGCAAGCAAACTCTTAGTTAAGAGCCCCGCAAACTCTTAGTTAAGAGCCCCTATAAAAATCAAACTGACAGTTAAACACTGCCAACAGGCAAAGGGGAGAAGTAGTGGGATAGAAATGGATGGGACCAAAGCAAGAGTGAAACCCATAAGTGGCTCCTCTTGGGCTGGCTTCGCTCATTCCTTGAGGCTTTCCTCAGATATTCCACATTCCTGGCTTCTCCAACTTTCTGGGGACTCCACTGTACTTTCAGCTTCATAATCACAGCTTCATGGCATTGCCCTCTCAAGTGCACACTGAATGGCCTTCCAGACCTCCTTCCCAAATCTGGGTGGAAGCCTCTGACTCCACAAAGCTTCCATTCTGCACACCTACAAAATCAGCACCACATGAACAACCCCAATATCTGTCCCCAACTCAAGCAGTAGCCAGGGAACTAATTTCCTAGGAGTAATTCGAGAGTAATTCTCTTCTCAAAGTAAAGTTTTGAGGAGAGAGGCAAAGGACAGAGCCTTGCCTTCAAGGCATCTTTGCTATTATCCTATTGCTTTACCATCTTAAGCTTTTTCAGTGCTAATCTTTTCAACAACAAAGCTTTCCTCTGCTCTAATTTTGCTAACCCTTCCTTTCTGGAAACTGATGCTTTTCAAAATGGGATTTTTGCTCCTGGTTTTCAGTAAAAACCTAAGTAAAAGCCCCTGGCAGCTCCACGGAATATTGAGCTGTCTTAAAATTTTTCCACCAGATTCATTAGTCTGCTGCCCTTAATCCCAGTCTCCCACATGAGTGAAAGTCTCAGGACATGAGTGAAAACCTAGACAAATTTTCTGCCAGGACATAACATACATGACCTGAAATCCAACTGCCAACAGAGTCCTTATTCCCAACTGAAACTAATCTCCTGAACTTAGCTTTTATTGTCTGTCCCTTTTAGTCATCATTTTGGTCTTCTGACTTCCAACAAATCTCCCAGAAACTCAGCTTCCAACATCCTAGGGCTATTTCTCCAGCTAGTATCTCCAAACCGATACAAACTCCTCATGCAAGTACATGGTCACATAAAGGTACATCAACAATCCCACTTTTGGTACCAAGGTCTATCCTAGTCACTTTTCTGTCATTGGAACATACCCAATACCAACAACTTAAATAAGAACTAGTTTATTTCAGCTCATGTTTCAGTCCAAGATCAGCTGCATCAAAGATGAAACAGTTTGCCAGAAGGACATGGTAGGGAAAAGCTGCTTTCATCGAAGCATCCAGAAAGAGCAAACCAAAAGTGGGAGATATATCCTTCCAGCCACACTCCTAGTGACTCACCTCCTGCAGCCAAGCCTCACCCTCCACCAGTTCCACCTGTAAGCAAACGAGGCTCTTGGGGGACACCCCCAATCTGAACTATAGCATATGGCTAGCTCCTTGTTGTCATTATGTTTCCAGTCAAATGTCACCTCTAGAGTGGCCTGCCTGCAATATCCAGCTAACAGAGTCACTTGGCTACTCTGAACTCTCTTTTGTAGAACCTTTTTCAGATTTTTTTTCCCTTTTTAGTGAGTATTTTACATTTTTATTGTATTCCTCTTCTACTCCTTCGCTAGAGTATAAGTTGCACAAGAACAGGACAGTTCTCCCTGTACACAGCACAGGTGGCATGAAGTAGGTAATACGTGCAGAATAAGTGAACAAGCAGATGAGATAGATCTCTTTTCCCCTGCTCAGTTAATCTTTAACCATACCAATGAAAACAGAGAGAGGGACAATAAGCCAAGAAGTAGTCACACAGACAGACAGACAGACACACACACACACACACACACACACACACACACACACACCCCAGGAAATGACAAAGACCAGAAAGTGGATCCTCCTCTGGAACCTCCAAAAGTAGCACACAACCCTGCTGACTCACTGTGGCCTTTAGTCCTCCTAACTATGGGAGGATAAATCTGTGTTGGTTTAGGCATTGCTTTAGGGTTAATTTGCTACGGGAGTGACAGGAAATTAAAACTTGGGAAGAAAGCTGAAGGGACTATAATGGGTTTCAGAGTCAAACTTCCTCAGGGGCCAGGTAGGCAAGCCACAAGCATTAAGCAAGACAGGAGGCTTTTTCCAAAGGAAGGCTTTCTTCCTCAGCTCTGAGTCCTGGCATATCATGGTATGGACCACATATTACCAACTGCAGTACTGCAGCAGGATCAAGAAATCACTCAAGTTTTTAAATGCTGACACCTAAGTCAAATAACACAAATAAAATACTGCCAAATAATGTGCAACTGTAAACTACCTGTAAAAACTTGATCATTTCTTAAAATCTGGGTTGAATACAACCCATTTCACAAAGCTTTATGATCCATTCTACCATCAGAGGCCTCACGCAGCTCTAAATTTTTTTGCTATTATTGTTTATTTGTTTGTTTGTTTGTTTTACCCAGGGTTTCACTATGCGGTGTAGGCAGGTCTTAAACTCACTTGTAGCCCAGGCTGGCCTGGTATTCACAGCAATCCTCCTGCCTCGGCCTCCTAGGTCCTAGGATTTACAGGCATGCACTACCACTCCTGATTTGAATTTTACAAGACCAGCCAAGGAGTCATTTTCTTTCCCTTCCCTTGGGAAATGAACACAAAAAAATATGGGCTAAAATGTTTTGTTAGACACCAATTGTTTGCCAATTATTTGTACATGGTCTGACACAAAATTAGAAGAGGCTACCTGGCAGCACACCAAACATGGGCCCTGTGGATGGGTTTTCCAGTCCTGGTAATTAAACAAGACCTTCAGTTTCAGACCATTTATAATGGGATACTTTGGGGAAATAAGCAAATAAAAAAAATAATAAAATGTGTAGATGGAAAAAATGGTTTCTTTCAGAGCTGCTGTTGGATTAGAATTATAGACAACCTTTTCTAATTTTGTATCAGGTCATGTACATCTGATTCTGTACAACCAGATTACAAACTCTGAGGGAACAAGAAATACAAAATATGTGCCACACTTATGTCTCCTAGACCTGCAAATCAAACTTATATTCAAGCCTAACTCCCAACTTCCCAGCTGAGAAAACCACGACCTCAACTTGCTATTCTCTAAAACAGAGAAGATATAACAATGACCACACTGGAGAGCTAAGGGTGACACAAAGCAGTGAGCACATGGCCACCAAGGATCACTATGCCTTGCTACGGTGCCATAGACAGTGAGCTAGGCTCTTTAAGAAACCTAACAAAGGACCTTCTCAGAGTGGACAATCTGACCAGCACAATAAGAAAGATATCTGAAAGTGTAGCATTAATGAACGATAAACTATGCTGTAAGTGCAGCGTAAATCTGTTAGAGTTGCAAGGACACTAGCTCTTCATTAAAACCATCAGGACAAGATCAGAGTTCGCACTGAAGACACTATGGCTAGGTGAGAAGAAAGAAGAAAACAAACTAGAGAGAGGAGAAGGTGTAAAGGACCCAAAGCAAGAGGCAAGTACTGCTGACAGGCCCCCAGGCTCCTTCGACCCAAATGCTAAGCTAACATCACATCTTCAGCCTTCCTTTTCTCTCTTACATGAACTGAGTCACAGTATGTGGAGGAAACATACAGCTATCCAAATGCTCATGCTCCTTGCTTAATGCAGATGAGTCAATGGAAACTGGCTACCCAGCCAGGACTTCGCTTCCTAGGCCCTCGCATCCAGATGGGGTCACGTCGCTAGCTCTTACCAACAGAATGTGCCTGGGCATTAAAATGTGAGCATCTCCTCTCCAGGTAGCACAGAATTGGAATGAACCAGAACATACCTCCTGAACCAGAACATCCCTCCTGCCTCCAACCACCTGAGCAAGATATGAGGCTTCACAGTCCAAGCCACTGGGCTTGTAAAATAGGTTACTACGCTCTAATTAACACAGTGCATAAACCACTAACCCAGCCCTGAAGGAAGTATCTGTAAGAAAATCAAAACATCCATTATTTTGTTTAATGAAATTCTGTATCATTTCTAATTTTTATTACTATTTTGTATTCTCTTTTAAAAAAATTTAAAAATACTAGGTAAAAAAGAAAATCAAAACAAAACAAAAGAGGAATCTGACTGCAAGAGGAATGGACAGTTTCAAAGAGTTTAGGAAAGTCTGATTCATGTCTTCCAGGAGGAGGAACCAAAAACAGACAAAACTCACACTGGCCAGGTCACCCTTAACAAACCTTTGTCTCAGGCAAGCTTAAGAACAGAACATGGAGTGGGGTCAGGGACATAATTTAGTGGTATAAGCACCTGCCTGGCAAACGCAAGGTCCAGAGTTCAATCCCTGTTACTGAAGGGGAAAAAAAAAAAAAAGGGAACAAGCGACCTTTTACATGGGAAGGCCAGGGAAAATGAGAAAGTACCTTGGGTGTCTAAAAGGAAACATTAGTGCAACCCTGGCCCCAAAGATTTTCCTGGTTTAGAGCCTGCAATACTCAGAAATCCCACTGATTACAGACAGAAAAGGAAAGCACCCAGGCACTAGACAGAATGAGTGGTTTCCTCAGGGAAAAGTCCCCTGAGGCTAAACTCACTAATACCACAACTAGTGCTCTGGGTTTAAAAAGAAGAAACCCTCTGTGGCAGAGGACAGAAAGCAGACCCCTGGGTGCCAAGGCCTCCGCAGCTGTGCCCTTGGGGTCTATTACTCTTTAGCAGGGAACACTGTGTGGGTGGGTATATTTGTATTTTGGAGCACACACGAAGGATGGAATTCAAGATTACCCTTCATGTCTCCAACACCCTCCCCTCCCCTCCCCTCCCCACCCATAGGAGAAATTCCGTCAACCTTGAATCAAGCCTGAAATGAAACAATCAAGAACAAGAGCCAAGAGAACAGAGCCTCTCTATCACCGAGCAGGCTGCCGAGCCAGTCAAACACAGCCAGCCCTCCCTCCTTGTTCTCAAAACCCGGGCAAGGACCCAACGCCCCACTTAGCAGAGCACCTCAACCATGCCTCTCCTCTTCACAGGAACCAAAACAAGACACCCATTTCTTTCTGTTGTTGGGACCACAAACACTCTGAAGCACCAAGCTTCCAAATCCCTCTACCACCTGTGTGCCAGGTCGACACTTAATCCAGCTTCTGCTACTCCTCAGTCCTTTTCTACTCCCAACACCAGCACCTAAGTCCAGGCCCTCTTTAACCAGCACTGGGACACAGCATTGGCCTCCAAACAGGTCTCCCAACTGTCATTCTCCCCCTCGTTAGTCCACACTCAACATTCCTCCCTGCTGATGTCACCCTTTCCTACAAAGACCCTCACGAATTCCTAACAACAGCCTAAATTCACTGGAGAGGTAAATGCCGGGGGGGGGG
>PVKN010022913.1:0-14987 GCA_004027915.1 Capromys pilorides | reverse complement strand
AATTCATTAGCAAAATCATCTGGCCCTGAAGATATGTTTTCACTATAAATTCAATTTTTTAATAGATAAAATATTGTTCACTTTATCTAATTTTTGTTGAGAAAACTTTAGAATTTTGTGTCTTTATATGAAGTTCTTTTTTAATTCATTTATATCTTTGAGTTAATTGACATTTATGTCTTCCTTCTAGTCTTTTTGATATCATGATTGTACTGTTTGCTCCTAACATTTGTGAATTGTGTCTTCTTTTTTCTTCCTTATCAATCTGGCTAGAAAAATCACTGATTTTATTAACTTCCTTAACAAACTAGTTTTTGGTCTCTGATCTTTACTATATCTTTTTGTTGTTGTTGTTGTTGTTGTTGTTGTTGTTGTTGTTTTATTGATTGCTTCATTGGTTGATCGCTCCTTAGGATGAAAACTGAGATCATTTATTTGTGAGTTTTCCTTTCTATGACAAAGGCATATAACGCTTTCAATTTCTCCCTAAGTGCTCTCACCCAGTCTCCTACAGATCTTAATACTTTGGTTCTTTCTTTTTAATCCAGTTAAAACAGCTTATTCCTTTAGATTTCTTGACTCACATGTTATTTAGAAATGTGCTACTTTGTTTTCAAATATTTGGGATTTTCCTGAGCTCTTTTAGACATTAACATCCAATTTAATCCCACTGTGGAATTGCGCACTCTGGCTTATTCTCCCATTCTGCTAGTTCTATGAAACCATTGTGAGTTTTTCCTTGTTGTGTGATAGTTCTTTACTTATCAAGCAGCAAACTCCTATATGCTCCTCAGTACCCAACTCAGACATTAAGGGCTCTGTCTAACCTCCCGAGGACTGCAAAGGTCCTTTCTTTCCACATGCTCCATGTGTTCCAGGGCTGCATCTGCACTAGGAGGTAGCCGTTTGTGTCTCCTGCTGGACCCTGAGGTCTTTGGACCCCCATTGTGTCATTTCTTCAGTAAATGAGTGAGTCAGTGACAGTGACATTTAGCTCTCCGTCCTCCACAGCCCTTCCTCTTGCTCCAAGAAGGACTCCAGCACAGTGAGGAAAAGATGTGATCCCAGGAAAAAGGTCGTTTTTTTGCATCTGTGAAACCCACAGCCAGAAGACTCGCAGGTATGGCAGGACACTTGCTTGACATCCAGGCTGATGGGGCCTGCGGCTCCCGGGCTGGGAGTTATGAGCCTTACCTATGCAGATGGTGACCAGGCCTGCCTAGGAGGAAGGGGCCAGACACAAGGCAGAGCCACACAGGGGCACCCCATGCCAGCTACAGTGAGGCTCTGCCCGGACACAGTAAGCGATGCCTGAGTGTGCGTGCAGGGAGCAGCAGGACAGAAATGAATGAGTCCTCAGTCTGGATTCCGCTGAAGAGAAGCAGCAGGATTTCCTTCCCATCCCTCACTGCACTCAGCGCATACACTCAGTGATTTGATCTAAAAAGGTTTCACCTTCCCCCAAATCCACCTGCGCTCAGCTGTGGCAAATGCTCTCATAGAAAAGTGCACTCTTACAGCACTCCTGGTGGAGAGGAGGCTCGTCCTGTGCTATTACAGACTGCTTCAGGAAGTCAGGTTCTTTGGAGAGCAGCACAGCAGCCCTCTGTTCTTCACTGGGAAAGGTTTGAATTCATCTGTGATAGACGATGGACCGTTAGGGGCCACCCTAGTCTGCTCGGTATCCTCCAGCCCGCCTCAGTAGTCAGTTGTAGCAAACAATGTTTTCTATTCCTCAATATCCTCTAGGAGCAAAGGTTTCAAGGGTGTAAAGAAGCAGGAACTTTAGTAATTAGGGATTTATCTCTGAAATGCACTCATGATGCCCACAGAAATGAAGGACTTGCAGGGATTAAAATAGAAGTCCTGTGTCCCCTTTCTTCTGCACAAACCCCTTACTCCCGAAGTACCTATCTTCTGGCAATCTAGATAAAGATCGTGAGCTCTGCTGTACCAAGTCTTTGATCGGCATGTGAGACATTCAGGCTGCCTCTGACCTGGTTTGGCTTCCATAAGATGCCCCTGTCTGCCTAGTCTGCTTCTGGAAAAGCGTTCAATGCATTAAGGACAGTGCTGAGCAGCTGGACTCACACTCAGCCTAACTTGGTAGTGTTTATCTCAGGTCCTGGGGGATGGCACAGGGAAAACGACACGCTGCACACAATTGCCTTAGTCTTCATTCTGTCTCCAAGGACTTGGGGGAAACCTCTCCAGTGCGCTGCATGCCTGAGTGGGGTGCTCGCTGCTGTGCACGGCCTGGGCTGTCTGCTGTCAGAGCCAGGCTCCTCCAAGTCCGTGGAGGTCCGCTGGTACTGCTGGTGGCAGGGCTGGCACTGCTTTCCCAAGCTCTCTGAGCAGTGATGGCTGCATGTCTAGGCGAGCACTTGCAGACCGATCTGCTTTTCTGAACACTGTGGAGAAGATCGAGCATTGAGTTTGGAACCAGCCCTGCAGAAACACTTGTTCCTCTGATTGACTGCTCATTTGCATGGAAGCAGCCCACACTGCACCCCAAATGAGAGGGGCCAGCCTCTTCCTCACGTACCACAGACTTGCTGGGGTCCTTCAAGAGCGATTCCAAACTCTCAGCCTCCTCCCAAACTGCCATTGCTGAAGAGGATCACTTTGTGCTACCTGCAAGTGCTTTTAATTTTTACTATTTTACCAACAAAACTGAATTTTGCTTTACACATAAAAATAAATACAGATCCTACTGTGTGACAGTTCCCAAAATAGGAGCAGAGGTCATCAGGAAAGCAAGTAATGACAGGACTTAGAGAAAGCACCTCCTTACTAGTTGAGGTAGGAGAACACACGCCTATATTCCCTGTGATTTTACTCCTCAGCAGACTGTGAAAGGCACCAGGGATGCAGTGGGAACAGGAGCCCCTCTCCCTGAGGAGCTCTAGGCCCCAGAGTCTGCTGAGATGTTGGTTGAGCCAGGCTAGCAGTCTGTGGGAGGAAGCATGGCATTGGGAGGAGGTAGAGGGGAGATCCAGGAAGAGCGGGACCTGTCATCAGATCACGGCAACCTCCAGTCTTGGCCCTCGCTTTGCCTCTTTCCAGCTGTGAGAAGTTAGGGAAATTGTTTAATCTCTCTTGAGCTTTCGCTGTGTTTTTTGACGTCAAAATCACCACAGTGATCTTTGTCAATAGAGAGAGATCATGCGCAAAAGAGCAGCGAGCGCGGTGTCCCACAGAGGTGGCCAGCCTGTTCATGTATCCTTGTTTTCTATGCAGAGGCTGGGCTGACTCTGACACACTGGGAGATAATCTGTCCTACAGACAGCATCTAGGAAGATAGACAGCGGCTTCCTACCAAATTACTCAGACGATCTGTGTTCTGTGTACAGGGAGCTGTCAGACTGACTCCGCTTGCTATAAAATCCACTTCTTTTCCAGTCACTGGTAAGGAAATTCAATCCCAAGTTATCAGTTTATGAGGTGCATGGCAGGAGCGCGGCTGGGAACGTTCCCGCAGTTTATCTGGTTGTCTGCCTTGGAGGTGCCCCTCTTCTCAGGTTCCTGTTCACTCTGCACTGAGGGCTTGCGGCAGAGGAGGACGCTCCTCCTCTGACCGCTGGCACGGCTTTGTCTGTCTTCTGGACACGAGCCAGGGGTAAATGGCTCCCACTCTCTTCCCACTAATCCCTCATCGGCATGCACACCTATCTAGGTGTTTGTTTAAATACAGAAGGAGAGCATCCAGATGGTGAGACCCAAGAAATGTAGACGAGGGTCAAGAAAAAGAACGCAGCGCCTACGAAGGACAGCGTAGATGGTATTTGGCGCCTGGGGAATTTCTGCAGATTTTTTCTACTTCTTTTCACTGACAGTGTAATTCAGTGTAACTGAGGTGTGATAGGTATGCAAAGCCCAGACACAGGGCCAACGGCAGCTTTATTTTCAACTGATCTCTTTTTTATTAGTGCATATTGGTGATACATAACAATCATATTCCTTTAAGGAAAGTGTGTATGTCGTATTTTATTGTTGTTGTTGTTTTATTTAGTTCAGGGTCTACAGGGTCTCACTACACAGATCAGACTCGTAGTGATTTTCCTGTTTTCAGCTTCCCAAGCACTAGGATTTACAAGCGCGAACCACCATGCCTTGTCTCAGCCACCATCTCAGCGTGACCCAGGGTGAGGTGGGCATTCCACTCCAGGGGTCAAACCCCCACCGCTGCGCTCTGCCTAAGCAGGCGCTTTAGTCCACTGAGCTACCTGGCCAGCCCTTATATATCATATCTTGATTGTGCTTGGTTCCTTTACTTTTCCATCCGGCCCCACCCCATTCCATGGTTCAAAGTCCCCATCTCCAAAAAGTCTGCCATCAGAGGATAATGTCTTTATAAATGTCTTTTAAAAACATTAAGTAAGCAAATAAGTTTACATGTAAATTGCCCACTGCCCTTTGTCTTCTGCCACTAACCCTAGTGATAATAGAGAAATGCAGCGAGATCTTTTCAGAGACCTGCTTCACCCACCTGAGAGGCTGGGCACCCCTGGCAGCAATGTCCGGTGAGCACTCGCTTGGCCACCTGCAGCGCTGGTGCCACGCATCTACCACCAGGCCACCAGTGAGAACTGCACTCCAGGGACATTCTCTAAGAAAGATGGAAATAAAGGGGAGCAGCACTGTCTCCAGCAACCAGAACCCAAGGGAAGATGCATGCTCTGACATCACCGGATACAAAGAGATGAGCGAGTGGGAACAAGAGTCAGGGTCGCCTATGGAGGTCACTGTTGATCACCTAAGCCGGATTATGTGCCTTATAAGGTGGCTTTTTTAAAAGAGCATACAAAGTATTTATTATACAACTATCAATTCCTAGTGCAGAAACAAACATTTTAAATGGCTGGTGAGTTAGTTTTAAATATAAAAATTCCTAATATCCCCAAATTTCTTTCTTTTTTTGTATTTTTTTAGGGAAAGATCTACAGGGTGTTTCGGGTCTCACCACTAGATCGAACTGCTACTGATCTGCCTGTTTATAGCCTCCAAAGAGCTGGGATTACAGGTGTGCCTCTACACCAGGTCTCAATTGTAGTCTTGGAGTGCCCTGGGGGCACGGCTGGCATCTCAGGCCTGTGGATCAAACCCCTGGGCCCCACACCTGCTTGCAGGTTCTTTAATCCACTGAGCTACTTGGCCGGACCTTTAAAAGAGCACAGTGCCCAATGTGGGGCTCAAACCCACGAACCTGAGACTAAGAGTCTCATGCTCTACCAACTGAGCTAGCCAAGCACCTCTCAAATTTCTTATGAGTTACTGCCACACATCAATTTGACAGTACAAAGAAAAGAATCCCAACGTCTACTACACCCATTGTCATTAGGAAAAATAGAAAAGAAAGAAAAAAAAAATACATCAAACAAACTTTAAGTACCACATTAACTCAAAGCACATAAGATAATCCCTGGGGTCTTTAATGTCTTGACTTCAGTTTTCCCATTCCACAGTGGTATAAAGGCCCATCCAACCGTTCTGTTGTTCACTTTCAGTATAATGCTTGGAAAAGCATGTATAATACCTTGTATTTTATTATAGAATGGATTTTGTGTTAGACAATTGTGTTTCATTCTAGACTAATGTCAGTATTCTGAGCAAGTTTAAGTTGGACTAGGCTAAGCTCTGATGCAGGTCGGGGTTAACATATTAAAAGCACTTAGATCTAGCAATATTTTCAGCTTTAGTAAGTCAAGAAGCATCTGCTCGATGCATGAATCAGTTTCATTAATCTGTCCATTCTCGGGCTCTACTTGCAGGCATTTGATGCCACACCATGTGCAGGAGAGGAGGCGGGGATTGAAAGGCAACAAATTCCTTTCCTAAACAGGATGTGATTCTGACAGGGTTTTGTTTTGTTTTGTTTTGTTTTCTCACTCATAATTTTGTAAATTTTTTATAATTATTTTCTTTATATCACTGTTTTATAAAATAATTTTGGTCATCACAAATTTTTATTTCTGTGTAAAGACTAACTGAAAAGCTCAGTACCAAGCATGAATGCAACCTTCCCTGAGTCTGAATTTTTGAGGGTCGTCACCAATTGAGCACATGAACTTGTAGGCTGCTTTACACTGCTGCACTCTGTGTGATAACTGTGGTTTTATGGGGAGACCAAAGGGCAAGGGTGAATTGTGCACAAGTCACTGGAAATCCACATTTTAATTCTATTAAATATGATATATTTAAACAACATATATAAAGACCCAGGAGAAAAAGATGACAAAATATTTGATAAAATTAAATTTGCAGTAACTATTAGTATAATATTCAGCTTCAAGAATTTAAAAACAAAGTTGAAGGGCCGGGGAGATACCTCAGGGGCACAAATGCTTGCCTGGCAAGTGCAAAGTCCTGAGTTTGATCCCCTATTCTGCAAAAATAAATAAATAAATAAATAGTTGATTTAATTACTAAACATCAATAACAAAAAAGATATTCAGAAGGAAGACAAAGACATAAAAAATGTTGGCAATATTGGAAATGTTTTTCTTTTTTTGAGGGACTGAGGTTTGAATTCACGACCTTGCACTTGCCAGGCAGGCACTTGTGCCATGGAGCTATCTCCCTGGCCCCCAATGAGCAATATTAATGAAGTATAAAGGACAAATATTTAGAATAACCACTGCAAGAATAGCTACCAGTGTTTAATTTTTAGTCTACTCAACAGAGAAGCAGAAAAAATTAACCTACAGAATCAGAGCAAAGAAGAAGTAAAATGGTAAAGTGAAATATTGCATGGTTTATCTTATATGAGAAATCCAAATTATGAATAATTTAAAAGAAAAATATGCCATAATTCTAGTCCTTGGGAGGCAGAGGCAGGAGGATTCCCATGAGTTAGAGGCTATCCTCAACTACATAGTGAGGTTCTGCTTCAAAACAAAAGAAAAGCAAAACGAAATAAAGATGATAAGAAACAAGAAGCTAGACTTTGTGGAGAGAAGAAGTAGGTATGGGGATGGTTGGAGATGGAAGGAGGAGAGAGGGGAGGAAGTAAAAATGATCAGGATGTGATGTCCATAAGTATCAGTGATGAACACTGTACAGTCATTACATATTTTAAACACATATTAATCTAAAGTACATAATGTTTTGAACATAATTGCATTAAAAATTCAAATATTTAGAACTCCACTATAATGAAGGTAATAAATATTTACACACAAATTATAGGCATAATTTTAATCACAGTTAAATGTTAAACATCTGTGAAACACCTATTATCAAACACTAAGAAAATCAGACAGCTTATGAAGTCATTTGTTAACTAAAAATAGCTTTATAAGTGTAAATCAACTATAATATTGAGAAATAAATAATAGAAGAAAAATACCAATAAGTAAAAACAGAGTTTATCAACAGCTAATAAAATAACTAATTGAAGTAATAGAAAACAATAAAGAGGGCTGGTGAGATAACTCAGTGGACTAAGCACCTGCTTTGGCAAGCACAGGGACCAGTGTTGGATCCCTAGTGCTGAACGCTGCCCTGACCCCAACCTCAGGGCTCGATGAGCCAGGAAATGAAGTGGGGCATGGTGGTGCATGCCTATAATCCCAGGGCTAAGGAGACTGAAAACAGGAGGATCACTATGAGTCCGAGCTGCACAGCGAGACCCTATACCAAATACATAAATGAAAAAAAGAAAAAGAAAGATAGAGACTGAAAGGAAGAGGAAAAGAGGGGAATGAGAGGTTAATCAAGAAAAAGTAAAAGAAAACATATGTATAATAATAGTATGAGAAATACTGTGCTCTAATATAAATACAAGAAAAATGATATTATGTAAGAATATTGGGATCAATTTTGTGTAAAGAATTTTAAAGTATAATAGAATGCAAATTGAGAAAAATATCAATTCTAAATTTATGTCTCATAGTTTAAAAAATTATAGTGGTAGTGAAAGATATACAGCCATCCAAAGCAAGCCAGCATATCAAAAGTTTTATCAAGTCTTCAAAATACAGCTAAGTCATATCTTACTCAAAATTTACAATACTAAAAGCTAGAAAGAAAAGATACATGTTTATTTCATCAGACAAATGTAAACTTCATACTAAGGTAGAATAGTTAAGGAAATTATATGCAGTCTCACCTGTGACTATATACATGACTAAGGTTGACAAAATATTGATGAATCATGAACAACAGTTTATGTATTTTAAGGACAACAAGGTTTAATAGAGTTTATCCCACAAGTGTAAGAATGAGCATTTCAACATTTAGCTGTTGCAAGTTGTGCTGCTATTATCATGGGTATTCGTATGTCACTTTAGTTGGATATCATTGGCTCTTTCAGGAGCATTCTTATAAGAGGAATAGCAGGGGGAAACGGAATTGCTACTTTGGGGTTTTTGAGGAATCTCCATGCATTTTTCCACAGTGGTGCTACTAGTTTATGTTCTCACTCTCGGTGCTAAAACCTCCCAGCATTTGCTGTTTACTAATTGACTTTTTGATAATGGCCATTCTTTCTGTTGTAAGATGCAATCTCAGTGTTGTTTCAGTTTGTTCTTTCCTAATGGCCAGCAATGTTTACCATTTTTTTCATGTATTCATGGGTCATTTGTATTTCTTGTATATGTCCATCAACATATTGAGTGCATAAAGAAAACATGCTATTTATAAAAAACAATGTGCTACTCTGCTAGGAAACAGGACACATTTGTGTCATTCATAGGAAAATGCATGCACTTTTAAAACATAATGTTAAGTGCAACTGATCAGTCAAGCTTAAATAACACTTGGTTTGTCTCCCATGAAAAGTCCAAAGTATAGGGGCCAGGGAGATAGCTCAGGGGCACAAGTGCCTGTCTGGCAAGTGCAAGTTCCTGAGTTCGATCCCCGGTTCTGAAAAAAAAAATCCAAAGTATAAATATAGAAAAGAGCAAAATGAAAGATAGATCAGAGGAAACAGGGAGATAGATTTGTTGCAAATGAGAAGGGGCTGAGAGATGGAGGGAGGAGGAAAGGCAAGAAAGGAAGATGGGAAAAGAATGAAGATGCACCTGTCATACACACATTCCAAACACCCACAGTGGAAGAAGACATTACACAGCAAAAACTTGTGCTGATAAACATCTTTTAAGAAGAATGATTTCTCGTGAAATACATAATGGAATTTACTACATAAATTTGTGTGTGTGTGTGTGTGTGTGTGTGTGTGGGACCGGGGTTCAAACTCACGACCTTGCACTTGCCAGGAAGGCACTGGTGCCACAGAACTATCTCCCTGGCCCCTATTAATGTTTTAAATAATGATATTAAGTTGTTTGTGAGTAAAAGAAAAAAATACCTAGAAGTAGAAGAGAACTTACTTAACAAAAATCTAAAGAAAAAAAACATGCTAAAGTAAATATACTAAATTTAGCTATAGTTCCATTAAAGTCAATACCAACACAAAAGTCAGTGAAAAAAAGAAAAGATGGCAGAAATATATTGACAGAGATAAAATCATTATTGGATGATGTCCTGATTGCCTATCTAGAAACAAACCTCCAGAACCAATAGGAGACCTCAGCAATTCACAAGGTACTGTTTCCCACTGGCCTTTGCACATACACTGTCCACCCTTACTGTCTCTGTGCCCTCTAAATCCAAAAGATTTGGCCAGTGGGAGAAGAAGAGATGGACAAAGGCTGCCCATGCACCAGGAGATAGTGAGGCCATGGAGTCATTCTCCACCCATGAGTCACCCTGACTCGTGGATCTGGGCAACCTGTGCAGTAGACCCTTTCGGAGGGACCTTTGGGAGACCCTGTCACCTTCCTTGGGCCCTCCCAGGATAAGGAAGGTAATGAGCATTATCCTGAATGGGAGATTATATGGGGGATTTCCCAAACCCCTCTCCCCTCTGTATGGGGTCCCTCTCTTGGCTCCCTTGACTCAAATTATTCTAATTTGTGTGTTGCATCTTTCTTTTTTGGCTGGGAAACTGATTCAGACATGCAAGTTAAATGAACACAAGATCATCCAAACATATCAATATCAACTTGTAATAACCAATCAAATGGGATTTTTAGAGTCCAAAAGTCTGTCTGATAAAGTAATGCATAAGAAGATACAGTAAAAATAATTTTTAAATGTAAAGAATATTAAAGACAACCAAGATTAATTATTAAGATATGAAGTTCATTTTGGAAAAAAAGTCAATTTTATAAAAATATCATTTCTCCCCAAAATTGATCTGTGAATGAAATGCAATTCACATCAAAATTCTAGCAAAATTTTCACACGATGGAATCTGCCAATCAATTCTTTCCTTTTTTTTTTTCTTGGTACCGTGGTTCAAACTCATGGACCTTGCACTTGCCAAGCAGGCACTTGTGCCACAGAGCTATCTCCCTAGCCCCTCTGCCAATCAATTCTAAGATGTATGTTGGATTATTAAAATCTGGAAAAAATCTTAATTTCTAACAGAATCTAAAATTCCTTTAAAGTTACAGAAACTGTAAATATATATACTTGCACCAAAGGACTTTAAAGAATGAAAAAAAAAAAATTCCCCAAACAAAGGCCTGTTTTTGTTTGTTTATATGTTTGCTTGTTTTGCAGAACCAGAGATTGAACTCAGGCTTTGTGCTTGCCAGGCAAGTGCTTATTCTACTGAGCTATCTCCCCAGCCCCCAAAGGCATGTTCATAGGGTCTTGTTTTATTGCAAACACCAAGGAAAGATAGTGCATTACAGGAATGATACTAAGGTACTAAGCTGTTTGCACAAGAGCAAAAACAATGATCTGTTTAAATAGTATCCCCAAACAAACTCCAATAATAGAATTTTTTTTAGAAAAGCAACACGAAATAGAACATCATCTTTATCATCTAAGTGCAGAATTTTTTAATGGATTTAGCACAAGGTCTACAGAGTCTCACTACACAGAAAGCCCTCTAGTGACCCTCCCATGTTCAGCCTCCCAAGCACTGCAATTACAGGCTTGTGCTTCCATGCCATCTCAGTCACCACTCAGTGTGCCCTGGAGGTGGGGCTGGCACAGCACATCTGGGATGAAACCCCAGCCCCTGTGTCTGCCTAAGCAGGTGCTTTAATCTTCAGAAAAATATTTTAAGTAATACATCAACAACAATAGTTATAAATTGAAAGATTGCCTCATTTTATCTTCATGCTAGCTCTGAAGGGCAGGAAGAAAGTGACGACTGCAACTGTCTCACTCATTAGAAAATGTGCATAAGTGACACAGAGTAGAGTCTGTGCTGGGCCTCTGGACAAAAATCCCAATACTTCAGGAAGTTTGTTCCACTTTACCCCTCTCCTCATATCCATAGGATGCTTTGTGCCACTTAGCTGTGACAGTTCTCTGATCCTGTTTCACTGGTGGATGAGGATCACCTCAGAGTAGCTGGGGACACCCTAAAAGTAAGGGACGCTCCTTTGCTTCAGGAAGGCTGACAGCAGACAAGTGGCTGAGCAGGCCCTTCTGTCCCAGCGAAGGCTGATAGGTACCAACCCAAATTTTCCTGCTGCATCGCAGGAGAGATGAGGCTGCCAGAGGACAGAATCCAGCCATCCCACCCAGGATGATTTCTCTAAGTGGGACTTCTCAAGGGCCTTTCAAGGAGAACTGGATTAAGACCAGATGCATTTGAAAATAGCAGTTCAGGTCTGACAAAATGTGATGAACACACTGTTTGTCAATTGGCTCTGGTTTCTTTAAAATGCACATCAGTAACATCAAAGTTTCAGAACTGAATCTCCATTCCAGTAAGTATTTCCTGTAGCATTTATGAGAGAGGCTGTCTTTTGGGGATCTGCCTGCATCTTCTAATCTGGTCCTAATTGACTCTCAGGTCTGATTTTTAGTAGTACCATGCTGATCTTAGCACAGTAGCTTTGCAGTATAATTTCAGGGCTGAGAAAATTATGCCCCCTGACTTGCCTTTGTTTCCCAAGATTGCCCTTGCTACTCTAAGTCTCTTTCAGTTCCAAATGAAACCTCTTGGTGACAAGTTCTCTTGACCAACCTCTCCTTACCCTGTCAACTTTGGGGTCTTCAAGTTTCAGGCTGAAAAACTAGTTTTAATGAAGAAAACCAAACCCCCTGATCATTTGATCACCTCTTCCCACGTGCAGTTCTGTTCTCTAAATTCTGGATGAACTATGCTGCACAGCCCCTCATCCCCTCAGACCTACCTGATCAGGCGGGAGGGGCACCTTAGCTTTAGCTGAGTGCCTGTTTTGACAAGGACAGGACATAAACATATCTTAAATGGCTCTAGGGAGAAGAACTTGTGAAGGAATGGAAGTTGAACAAAGCTAGGATCAGAACCTGCATTTCAGGATTTCTTGCAGGTGCAATGATTGCTTTGTGCCTATAATCAGGAGCTCTAACACTTGGCTACCAATTTATTCGTATTCTTTGTTTGGCTGTGCCTTACAATGTCAAAACAATCTGTCATCTCACCAGAAGGTATTAGCTGGTTCTTGAGGGAAGCTGGCCTGTCCCTGGACACTGCAGAGACACTGCTGAGCTGTCCTTCCCGCTGCCTCTTGGCCTCCCCCAACCCAGTCCCTGTGCATTTGCTGCTCTGCATTCCTGATTGCAAGGTGTAGAGAGGTGGCACAAGCTGAGTCCTGGGGGTGAGCAGAGGAGCCTTGCCACTCAGAGTGACGCAGTCTTCATTCTTGCACACAACTCACCCTGCTGCAGGTGAGACATGTACAGTACTTCACGAAGCTTAGGGTACTTGAATATCCGCCTCTAGCTTTGGTCTTTCGTTGGAAAAGGATAATAAGGATAATTATTACTGTCATTATTAAATCATTTGTAATAATAGGCTTATTATGTTCAAGTTTATTTTGATACTGCCTTGATCCTTTGAACACCTTCTACTTGGCCTATTCACTTCGATCAACTGTGACACATGTTAATCTCAGAAGGCAGCAGGGGAAAATCCACTTCCTGTAGTTTGTTTTGTAATCACAACTTACTGAGGCCGCGGCTACCCTTTCTCAGCAGCCTCCTTCCTTCCTGCGTGCATTGGACTGAATACCTGCTCATCCCTCTGTGGGGTGGTGAGAGACACCGAGGACCGATGCAGAGGCTGGGCAAGGCCTCTTCCTACAGACATGTCCCAGGCAAAAATCATTCTCTGCTTCTGTAGAGTTTTGTTCAAAACTTTGAGTGAAGAAATTAGGGAAAGCAGGTTGTATAGACACGGCAAACTTCTTAGCTACAGAATTTCATTAATTCTGTCTCAGCACACTGAGGCAGTCAATCTGGGCCACAAAGAACTCCTGATATCATGTTCAGACTGCAGTTATGGTTGCTAGGGCCAGAGAAACAAAAAGCATTGCTAATCAAGTTTCTAATTAGTCAAAAAAGAGAAATATATACTTTCAGTCTCTTTCTCTCAGCCAGCAATTTGCTTGATAATTCTGTCCTTACAGACTTTTAAATAGTAACATACTGAAGTGAGTCTGACAGCTGATAATTACAGAGCTCCACATTCTCATGAGGCATTCGTCCATGTTTAGGTGACTTTTCCCAGGAACCAAATTTTAAAAAGTTGTCTTCACACATGTACACACACACACACACACACACACACACACACCCCATGGACTCTTCTCCGTAAGCTGAGTGACATTTTTCAGGTGACATTTGGATTCAATAATTTACCCAGCATTCAATGAAATATTTACTTATTTCACATCTAAAATAATTTTCTTTTTATCTCTTCAATATAAGGAAGCCTTTACCTCTGACGGGAAGGTACTGGTTCCAGAGCTTGGTTGTCATGGTGAATACACGGCTCCAAGGGCACATGGTGGGGTGAGATGCCTATGGTGGACCCAGGGCAGCTTGCTGAAAGAGGAGGTTTTCGGGACCACCCAAACCTGGTAGGACTGAAGCCTATTTAACATCTCCTCTGCTTATCAGGAAGCGTCAGGCAGTTCATTCTTACCAGAAGGCAGGAAGCTGCTGAACACAGAACAGTCCTTTACTTTCTGAACACAGGGAAGATGAAAAGTCCCAGGGCTTAGAGGCAGGAGACAGGAGTATGTGTTCCGGCTCTGGCGCAAGTACTTTGAAGGCCTTGGACAAGACACTTCCCCTTTCTGAGTCTCAGCTCTATGTTTATAAAGTGAGATGAAGCATTTTGGTGGAGATGACATATTACGTTTACGGTTAGTACACTTTGTCAGCTTTAAACACAGCAATGATAAATTAAACATAAAAAGAGAAATCCAAAAAGACATGGTTGGGCTCAAAAACATAATAAACATCACCGTGGACTGAAATAGAACTGAAATGCAAAGCAGGGAGCACAGCTGAAGCCACAAGCCTTTGGGTCACAATCAAATTCTAGCAGTCAGAGCAGTCCCCAGCCCTGTGGGCTGCATGCTGTGGAGACTGAAGTAGGCTCAGTACCTGCAGTTGAAGGCTGGAGGTTAGATCTGCAGCCGTGGTACCTGACAATGCCACAGGAAGGGAATTCACCATGCCATGAGCAGATACAGGAGGCTCTGCAGGTCCAGGGATGGTGAGAGGGAGCCGTACCAGGCTACTATCAATTAAGACAATACGCCAGAGGGGCACTTGAATAAAATAAACATTTCCCTAATGCGGAACTAAAATGTAATAGAATAACAGTAAAAATGCACCAATAAGTCATTTGATAAAGAATGCTACCAAAAAATACTAGCATATTTGAAAATTCTTTCTCTTGAAAGGACATCAATGGTATAGTATATTCTAAAAAAAAAAAAACTCTATCACTGGGAATGTCATGAAAATAAATAGTAAGGTATAAAACAGAAATTGAGCAAGAACAGAAATTGAAAAATATAGTCATTAAAATGGGAAAGAGACATATTTAGATTGGACACAGTAAATGAAGAATTAGTGAATTGGAAAATCGCAAGCAGGGATTTAACTAAAATGTCCTTTAAGAAGGAAAAAGCTAGAGTTGGAAGAAGATCAAGTATGTGTTTTAAATCAGAGAACAGATG
>PVKN010022911.1:0-14989 GCA_004027915.1 Capromys pilorides | reverse complement strand
GAGTTGAGACCAAGGATGGACGCAGGTTGAGGGTCCTTACCGGGCTGGCACGAGGCCAGAGGGTTTGGTGGATAGGTTCCGGACTATAGTTCAGGTGGGCTTGTGCAGGGAGATTAAAGAAAGTTTCAGAGATCCTTACCTGGTAGGTGTGCTGGTCAAACCAAACAGGGGGTGGGCTACAGGCGTGGCATGGGACAGGTGCAAAGAGCGCCCCGGACCAGTGTCAGCTGTGGATGAGTTCCAGGCATGGCGGCGCGGGACCGGCGTCCTCTGCGGGCGAGAAGAAGTTCCAGGCAGGCACGGCGGCGCGGGAAGAGCCCGGCGTCCGCCGTGGTCGAGAAGAAGTTCCGGTCGGGCGCGGCGGGGCGGGACGAGCCCGGTGTCTGCCGCGGTGGAGAAGATGAAAGTTGTTCTTTAGGTTTGTTATTTGCCAAAGAAGGAAACCTGAGACATCGTCTGGGTTACCATTACATGTGAGGAACTGAGGCTCAGAGAAGCACAGAAATTGGCTGGAGGTCGACCAGCTAGCTGGCTGTTACCTGGGTCAGCCACGCTGTGGGGCTTAGGCAGCGTGGACGAAGGGCCAGAAGCCACGGAGGTGGGTTTCCTTCAAGGACCTGCAGAGACACTCAGCCTCAGCAGGGCAGTGGCATGCCTTGTTCGCTGCTGTGTCTCCAGGGCTGCCTGTGGCGCCTGGTGCAGGGGGCGCGCATGCTGTGCGTGAGCTCTTCACTGTGACTCTCCTGTAGGATTTGCGTGGGGGAAGCATTTGCAGATGAGACTCTAGGTTGGCAGGCGCAGTTTATTACACACTTTTTACACCACGTTTAAACTTCGTGCTGACAGATGATTTTAATGTAACGTAATCAAATGACTATTTTAGAAAGATCATTCAGCCTTAAAAGATAAAAGATGACCAGCTAGAAGCTGATGAGCCTGCAACAGAGAAAGTTATGGGGAGAGGGGGAGCGAGGACTCGCATTCCAACTAAGGCAGTGATACTGAGGTGAGTTTAGAGAATGCCATCGGGAAGATGCTTAGCTGGCAGAACTGATTAACCAGTAGGGAGGGATGGTTGATCGAGACCTGGAGGCTGGTCCCTGCGCTGTCAGGGTGGAGAAAGGGCTCAGTGGTAGAAGCAGGCTTGCTAGAGGAAAGTGAAGAGATGAACTCTGGGGCTGACGGGCGGAGGTCTGGAGCTCTGGGGAGCAGCGCCAGCTCCTCAGGGGCAAGACAGATTCATAGAAGCGCACAGTTAATTTTATGCTTTAAGAACAGCATTCGGACTCCACAATGCAATTTCTTAGTGTATTTTTGGCACTAAGGAAAAAGTCACCCGGTCTGCTATTTCTTTGCATCAGTCCTGAAAATGGAAGTGTTTCTGATGGGTCAAAAAATTTTAAACATTTACCATGTCCTCTCCTTTTGCTCTGTCTACAGCTTTTGTAGAGGCTGAATTCTGCAGGGAGGTGAGTGGAAAGCAGCGCCACCGGGAGAGTGGCCCCTCTCGCACAAGTCGCTGGGCAGAACACGCCTTCGGCGGGGGTCAGGAGGCGGCTGAGCAGACGCCGCTGCTGCTGCTTCATTCTCAAGGGCGCCTTCCAGTTCTCGCGCCCTCCTCCTGGAACTCCACTGCTGTCCTCCACCTAGATGAGCCGCGAAGTGCTGCTAGCCCTCGCGGTAGCTCCTCCTGAGAGGTGCTCTAGAAAATACAGCTGCGCTTTCTGCTTACACGTGCACCCGCTGAAAGCTGCTCTCTCCTTTTATCATCTATTTGGACGTCTGTGCCTCTCATCAACTTACAAATTCTTTGATAGGAGGAAATGCAACTTGTTCCTCTTTTTGAACCTCAGCTCCCAGTGCAGCATTAATAAGTGGAATTGAAATGAGAAATATTTAAATTATTATTATTATTATTATTATTATTATTATTATTATTATTATTAATTTTAAGACAAGATGTCACTATGTAGCCCAGGCTGTCCCTTAACTCACAGTGATCCTCCTGCGTCAGCCTTCTGAGTACTAGAATTACAGGCATGCCCCATCATGCCCGGTGAAAGTATTTTATTATTTTAAAAAATTTTTTATTTATTTACTTGGGGCAGGATCGCGTTCTGCAGCTTAGATTCGTAGTGAGCCTCCTGTTTCAGTCTCCCCAGTGCTGGGGAGACTATGGGCATGCACCACTACGCTTGGTCTTGGTGGCATGGCATGCAGTACCGGGGATCCAACCTAGGCCCTTGTTGCTTGCCAGACAGGTGCTTAGACTGCTGAGCTATCTCCGGAGCCCCGAAAAATATTTTATAGTTTCAGATTTATGTTATTTTTTCATGAAATGAAGTTTTTATCAACATTCTTACGGTGCTTTCATGAATGAAGTATCTTACTCTCTCATTTAGTTCATTTAGAAATGTTTTTAATGCAAAAATAGTGGTTAAACATAGAATTACTGTTTATTACAACTATTTTTCTAAGGGCCAGCCACATAGCTCAGCGGATTAAAGTACCTGCAAGCAGGCCTAGGGGCCCAGGGGCCTAGGGTTTGATCCCGGGGCCTGCTGTGCTAATCCCACCCTCCCGGGCACACTGAAACTGATTGAGACTGGGCCTAGTGGTTCCCACCTGTAATCCCAGCTCTTGGGAAGCTGTAAAACAGGTGAGTCACTACGGGTCTGATCTACTAGTGAAACCCTGAACGTCCTGTCGACTCTCCCTAGAATACAAAACAGACAAACAAGCAAAAAAAACCAAAGAAAATCAAAAAGCAAAGACTATTTTTCTGAACAGAATATGCCTACTTTTAATGACTTGGCATTTGAATTTTACAATGCTTTTTTTTGAATTATAAATATAATTTAACTTTATTTTACTTTTCAAAAATTTTTTATTCATTTTAATGGGAAAATAAAATAGCAATGAAACAGTTACTGTCTTCATAGTGATTATTCAGAGGACAGGATACAGACATGATATCATGTCTAAAAAATATTAGTATAAACCTTTCTTCTCATTGAACTAAGAGAAAGTTGCTATATGTCTATATTAACTATTTTGTATATAAATATATACATTTTTTTCACTACAAAATGGTCCTTTATTTATATCCCATTTTTGTTTTTTTGTCAGAGATGAGTGTTCTACTACAGTTAGAGAAGCTGCATTTGGAGAAGTCTTTAAAAAACCTTTTCATACTTGATGCCAGTTCAAATATTGTAGGCACTTGAATTCAGCAAAATAATTCAATGTAGTCCAGTACTCCATAATAGTAGTGAGTGATCAGAAGAACTGGCAGTGGTCAGAAGTTGTTGATCTGAGCTTTTTACAACTCAGCAAATTAATATGGCATTACTTTTTCTACATCATGGTTATACTTTTCTGCTGGATGGCTAAGACCAAGTTAAAGCAAGACCTATATATCTAAAAATGAAACTTTTGTATCTGACAAGGTCAGTCAAATCCCTTCAGGATTTACCCTGAAACCAGGTTCAGCATCTTGTAGATCTTTTGTCAGTGTCAACCATCTTGATGAGTCATGGCCATTGCTTGACCAATTTGCTGTCTGTAAAAGTCTGAGAGAATTTTTTCTCTGTAGGTAACTCTCCTTAGGCACACTATACATTGGTGATCACTTTCCTTTGTGGCCCCATAATATCATTGATCACAAAATTTGGGACACCACTGAGTTACAGGATGTCACAGCACAAGTTCTCTTATGTTCTGAGTCCTCACTGATTTCAAAGGGCTAGGGCCAAAGCCAAATTATTGGCTATCCTTGTAGCCCCTCTATTTCTCTAATTTTTGGTCTGCAAACTTCAGTTGTTAACTATCCACAAGAGAAGCTTAATGATATTATTACCTTGTAACAGAGGCAGTTGGGCTTAACACCACTATCTGTGTGAATATCAAACACCTTAGACATAACATGGGACAGGTATTTTCCAACAACCATAGATATTCTAAGCTTTAAATCCCTATAGAATGTGAAAGAAACAATTATACATTTCCACACAGAAATTCAGAAATCTAACCATATACAACATTGTAGCAGGACAATTGTATGACATTTTTTTCTTGTCTCTTGTTTTCTTTTATTACTTTTTTCAAATATTTACTTTAAAGAGAGTATAGCAATAATCAATATGACATTAGAAGCAGTACATATTTAGAAGACCAAAGTAATAGGTATTTCAAGCATAGTTTTAGTATTGCACATTGCTATCAGTGTAGTTGCTTAATTCATAGATATTAGCATATATATTTGTTTAGGGTGAGAATTCTACCCATTAACTTCTGTTTTCAAGAAGCTGATGGAGATTCGTAGCACCATTGCCTTAGCCATCTCGTGTATGGAAATGTGTGGTTTTGCCCCTGCCGTGTTTTCTAACTTTTCTCCTTGCTCTCCTTTGTTTAATCCTTAAGTTCTTGATTTCCATTTAACTGTGTTATACCTTTTAATTTTTGTTTCTTCTTTTGAGTTCTTACACTAGGGAGACAATACAATATTAACACATGTAGGTCTGGTTTATTTCACGTATGATTATATCTTTAAGTTACATCCACTTATATATGAAGCCTTTGAGTTTATTTTTCTTTATAGCTGAGTAATACTCCAGTGTATAAAAACACCACATCTTTTTCATTCATTCCTCAGGTGATGGGCATTTTGGTTGTTTCCAAGATTTGGTTATCAAAAATTGTGCTTCTATACATATAGGCACACATATAACACTATGGTATATGATATGATATATGATATGATATGTTTTCAGTTCTTTTAGGAAAATTCCCAGAAGGGGTATAGCTGGATTGAATGGGATTTCCAGTCCTAATTTTTTGAGGAGTCTCCACACTGCTTTCTATAATAGTTGCACCAGTCTGCATTCCCACCAGCAGCGGAGAAGTGTTCCTTTTCCCCTACAGCCTCTCCAACATTTATTGTTAGTTGATTTCTTTATGATAGCCATTTTTTTCTGGGGTGAGACTGTGTCATTTTAATTTGCATTTCATGAATGGTTAGTGATGTGGAGCATTTTTCATGTATTTATTTGTTTCTTATATTCCTTCCTCTGAGAAGTGTGTGTGTATCTCAGATGCTTATTTTTGGATTGAGTGTTTAAATTTTGTGGCTTCAATTCTTTTTAGTTCTTTATAAATTCTAGATAGAAGACTTTGTCTCAGTGCTTATCAGCTAAGATTTTTTTCCAAATTTGTGGGTTGTCTTTTCAGTCTGTTGTTAGTTTCCTTTCACATGCAAAAGCTTCTCAATAAGAGGAGGTTCCAGTTGTTAATTCTTTTAAGTATTACCCATGCCTTTTGATTTTTGTCCATGAACTGTTTGCCTACCCCAATGTCTTCAAGATTTCCTCTTGCTGGGGCTGGTGAGATGGCTCAGCAGTCTAAAACACCTGCTTAGGCAACTGCAGGGACCATGGTTCAATCCCTGGCACCACATGCTGTGCCAGCCCCACCCCCAGGGCAGGCTGAGCTAGTAATAACAACAACAACAACAACAATAATAATAATAATAATAATAATAATAATAATGATAAGTGATTTCTTCCTACTTTCTCTTCCAGGAGATTTCTGTTGCTTCTGTTGTAATATTTAGATCTTAAATCCATTTTGACTTTAGTTTAGTGCGTGGTGATAAACAAAAAAAGGGTAATAAAAGAGAATAAGAGACAAGGAAAAATGTCACAGGATTGAACTGTTACAATTTTGTATATGGTTAGATTTCTAAATTTCTGTGTAAAAATGTGCAACTTTTTTTTTTTTACCATGTTCTATAGGTATTTATTAGAATATAAATGATTGATGCAAAATACCAGATTCATGTTAAGTCTAAGGCATTTGATATTCAGAAAGACAGTGATGATAACTTCAAGTACCTATATTATAGAGCAATAGTATCACTAAGTTTCTCTTCTGGAGGATTAAGAACCTAAGTTTGCAGACCAAAAATTAGAGACAAAGAAAGGCTACAAGGATAGCCAATATTTTGAGCCTAGCCCTTCAAGATCAGTGAGGACTCAGGACATAAGAGAACCTGTACTGTAACATCCTATAACTCAGTGGTGTCTCAATATTTCTGCTCAAGGAGATTATGTGGTCATAGAGGAAAGAGATTGATGATGTACAGTGTGCCTAAGGAGGGTCACCTGGAGAGAACACATTCTCTCAGGCTTTCACAGAGAGCAAACTGCTCAAGCAATGGCTGTGACTCATCCAAATGGCTGACACTGAAAAAAGTTCTACAAAATGCTGTACATGGTTTCAGGGTAAATCCTGAGGGGATTTGATTGACCTTGTCAGATACAAAAGTTACATGTTTTGTTATGTAGGTCTTGCTTTAACTTGGCCTTAACCATCCATCAGAAAAGTTTAACCACGAGGCATAAAAACGTAAAGCCAGATTAGTATGCTGAGCTGTAAAAGGCTCAACCCCACAGCTTCCAACAATGGCAGTTCTGCTGATAAACCACTACTATTATGGAATATTAGACAATGTATACAACTATTTTCTCTTAGTTCAATGAGAAGAAAGATTTGTACTACTAGTGTTTTGATAAGATATCATGTCTGCATCTTGTACTCTGAACAACTATTATGAAGACAACAATATGCATTGTATTAATTGTTGTGGCTGTCCTACTAACATGTTTTGAAACTGTCTCATTGCTATTTCTTATTAAAAGTAATAAAATTATTAAAAAATGATTGTAGTGTTGGATATTAGATATTTTATGTCCATTAATATTTGTCTTATGTAATTGGGTACTCCCATGTTTGGTGTGTACTTATTTATGAGTGTTACCTCTTTGTTTTGAATTGTTTCCCTAACCAGTATGTAGTGGCCTTTTTTATTTTATTTGATCGTTCTTGGTTGGATATTGAGATTTGCTTCAAAAAGGATTGCCATCCCTACTTTTTTTCTGAGGTGCTGGAGCATGTAGTATTGTTTTCCATCCTTTGACTTTCAGCTTATGAATTTCTTTATGAGTTAAGTGTGTTTCTTGTATACAGTATACTGTTGGATTTTGCTTCCTAATCCACTGTGCCAGTCTATTTCTTTTAATTGGTGAACTGTCAGTTGATTTTTAAGTTGCATCACTTTCCTGTATGACATGGAAAAGCATAATTTGTTTATTTTTCTGTTACTTGGGGGCTGTCATGCAATAATTTCTCTAGTTTATCTCAAGGTGAAGTCAATAAGACCTAGACTGTATATTCGACCTAACTAGATAATGCCATAGGAATCTGTACCAATTTCTACTCCTACCAGAAGAGGCAGGTGTTTCTCTTATCCCTCATCCCTGCTAACATTTGTTAATGCAATCTTTAAATTTTTGGAGCTCTGGCAGAATTGAAGTCACATATTATTATGGCTTTAACCTGCATTTTCTTGATTCTTAAGAAGGCTGTGCCAGGTGTGGTGGTGCACGTCTACAATCCCAGCACTTGGGAGGCCAAGGCAGGAGGATTACTGTGAGTTTGAAATCAGTCTGCGTTACAAAAGTGAGCTCAAGGTCAGCCTGAGCTGCATAGTGAGACCCTGTCTCAAACAAACAAACAAACAAAGAAACAAACAAAAAAAGCTAGTATCTGTTTCTATATTTTTGGAACATTCATATTTCCTTTTTTCCATGATGTCTTTGCCTGTTTATCTATGGGGTTATTTTTATTCTTTTCTAACAGTTCTTTATATAATCTGGATATAAGCAGTTGGTTACCATTCTGTGTCTTGTCTTTTAACCCTCTTAATGATATATTTTGATGAACAAACACTGTTAATTTTTATTTTTGATATTTTTTTATACAGAGTCTTGCTATGCAGCTTGAGACTCATAGTGATCCTCCTGTCTCAGCCTCCCTAGCACTGTGATCACAGGTTTGTACCATCACGCCCTGTTCCAGGCTGGCACTGTGTACAAGGGTTTCCTGGTCCTGCATGGCCTGTGGTACTGAGGATCAAACCTGGGTCCTTGCACTTGCCAAGCAAGTGCTTAGTCTGCCAAGCTATCATCCCAGCCCCGACACTGTTCATTTTAGTGTAGTCAAATATAGCCATCTTTTGCTTTATGGTTAAATATATATGTGTATGTGTGGGCTTTGCTTAAGAGGTTCTTATCTAAAGCCACAAAAATAATTTTCTAGGTGACTACTTAAACACTGATTTTCATTTTGTATTTATGTTGTTAATCATTATGAAATTGTATATATAGATGTGCTTTTAGTTATGTATGTGTGTGCCACTTAAGGTTGGTATCCCTCTCTTCCTCCTATTTGTCTCTTACTCATGATTGCAACCTGGAGGACAGATTGTATAGGACCAGTTTTGCCACCTGTCTTCCAGTTCATACATTGAAAAGCATTTGAGTGCCTTCCATAATTCCAGGGCTTGCTCATTCATGGTTATTTGGTCAATAGGTATGTATCGCACAATTTAAATTTGGAGCCAGGGATATACTCAATGGTACAGTGCCTGCCTGGTAAGTGCAAGGTCCTAAGTTTGATTCCTCATGCACACACACACACACATACACACACACACACACACACACACACACACACACACACACTATATTTACTGGAGAGTAACTGCACAATTCTTGAATCTGAGAAAAACAGTTTAGTTAGAGATAAAAATATAAATTTTAAAACAAATTATTTGGTAGTTTTTTACTGACACAAAAATATGGATACAAATCCTTTGACCTGCTACTTGTTTTTTTATAACTTTTAATAAGCAATAATATTGAGACAGTTTCAAAACACTTTAGTATGACAGCAACAATAATTGATACAATGCATATTGTTGTCTTCATAGTAGTTTTTCAGAGTACAAGATGCAGACATGATAACTCTTCTAACCACTATTGCTAAAAATATTTCTTCTTAGTGAACTAAGAGAAAGTAGTTATACACACAGAGCAATATTCCATAATAGTAATGGATTATTGGCAGAACTGGCAATGTCAGAAGCTGTTGACTTGAGCCTTTTATAGCTCAGCATACTAATCTGGCTTTACTTTTTATGCCTCATGACTAAGCTTTTCTGCTGGGTTGTTAAGGCCAAGTTAAAGCAAGACCTACATAACAAAACATGTAATTTTTATATCTGACAAGGTCAGTCAAATCCCCTCAGGATTGAATTTTTGTCAGTGTCAGTCATCTGGTTGAGTCACAGCCATTGCTTGAGCAGTTTGCTCTCTGAGAGGCTGAGAGAATGTTTTCTCTCTAGATGACTCTCCTTAGGCACACTATAGTTAATCTCTTTCCTCTGTGGCCCCATAATCTTCTTGAACAGAAAATTTGGGACACCACTGAGTTATAGAATGTTACAGTTCAGGTTCTCTTATGTCCTGAGTCCTCACTGACTTTGAAGGGCTAGAGCCAAAATATTGGCTAACCTTGTAGCCTTTTTTTTTCTCTAATTTTTGGTCTACAAACTTAGGTTCTTAATCCTCCAGAAGAGAAGCTAGTGATGCTATTACTCTATAACATAGGTACTTGAACTTATCATCACTGTCTTTCCAAATATCAAATGCCTTCAACTTAACATGCCATCAGTATTTTTCCATCAATCATTGATATTCTAATAAACCTCTATAGAATGTGATTAAAAAAACTGTTACATTTTTACACATAAATTTAGAAATCTAGGCATATACAAAATTATAGCATGACCTGCTACGTGTAAAAACTTCATTTTGTGTAATTCTGAATGCCTTCTTAACCCACTGTCCTGGGGAATGTCATTCAAATTCTTTCTTCTATTTTGCTTCTTTTTGAAATGGACTATGTTTTAGTTACTGTTCTGTGGTTGCTGGGACAAATACGTGCCACACAAGCATAAGGGAGGAAAGGTTTATTTAGCTCACAGTTCCTGGAGGTTTCAAGGCGCTGCCTCCGCTTTATAGGGACTGGAGGAGGGGCTGGGGCGCTGCCGTGTCCAGGATGATCAGCTCCATACCTCTGCGCAAAACCGCTGCCTTGGGTGAGGGGGCATTCTGAGAACGTGTGCTGTCAGTTTAACTGTCTGCGCCTCTCTTGGCCACGCCCCCTCAAGCCCCGCCCCTCGAGCCTCTCCCTTGACATCCCCATGATTTACATGAGGCTTGGGGTCATGACTAGCTACAAACCACAACAGACTAGGTATAGTGTCTCCTTTTCCTTCAGCGTGTAATAAGTAGACTAGTGTTTGTTCCAATGCATGCATAATCCATGCCCCAAACAAAGGAAATTTATTTTGTGTCCTTACAGTGGGGAGAGGTGCTGTTGGTGATATTTTCTAAGATTCTGCAAGGATTTGGCTGGACACAAAGAGGGCCAGGTGACAGTTGACAGCCTATGTTTACTTTAAATTTAGAAAAATACCACCAATATAAAAATAACTGTGGAGAAAGAGCTATTTTTATAAAAAGAAATTTTTTTTAACCTTCAAAGACAGCTCATAAAGTAAATGAGGCAGCATAACATTGCCTGCTTGAGATTTTTGAGAATGTCTGCTGGAGTGACAAAGCTAGAAGAGTGATTAATCCGTCATTTATTTGCTCAAAAGTGAATGTTTATTGTGTTTCAGGACTTTTCCTAAGAGCATGTCAACTCTAACCCTCATGAAAACCTTAGTATAAATCTATAGCATTCTATCTCCATTTTATAGATAGGAAAATTGAGGCACAGAGTAGACAAATAATTTGATGAAGGTCACTGCAATGGTGGGGCAGGATTCCAGCTCAGGTAGACCAACCCTGGAGTCCATACCCTTCAGTTTTATTGCCTTGAGTTTACTTTTTAATTATCATAGCATGAACATCCAAACTTTTTATCTTGTTTCCTAAAATATTTTTTCTCTGTTTATCTAGCAAATCTTTTCTACATCAATTGGAAAATTTGACACCAAGACATTTTCCAATTTATTTAAAGTAAGGATAGGCAGACTCCAAATTCACAAATTAGAGGATAAGATTGTCTTTACTTATGGTGGTTTATATTTAGAAATAGTAATACACTTTTCTCCAAAAGCTCCCCAAGGTGGCGGGGGGCGGGGGCTCATACACATACAAATCCATAGTAATAAATAGGATAATTTACAGTGACATCTAATCCTTTGATGGAATGGGTTATTTTCTTCTAGTCTTTGAATGCTCATACCGGTATTTAGAAGTGTATATTACTCCCTTCCATTAGACTGTGGTCTCTAATTACCCTTCTGTTGTGCTTTTGTCCTCTCTTGGGAAAAGTGAGGTGATGGATTCAGCAGAAAGCTGGACCTCACTGTATTTGTAAGTAGCCTGACTGCTGTGCGCATCAGGATAACTTTCATGATATCTGGTGGTAGCACAATGGAAATCGTAGATTAGAAATCCAATTTATCTTGCTGTGAATAGAATTGCCTCCAATGCGGATGACGATTAGTTTTGTTCATAACACTGTTAGAGAAATGTGACATTGAAGTTCTACTGGCAAACTACTAAAGCATTTATCTACCATGAGTTCATGCCATGGAGGGAAAATGTTAATTCCACTTATGTGAAAAAAGCATAAAAGGTTTTTTTTTTTCAAAGCGTAACCACAAGGTCAGGATACGACTGCTGAGGTAATGAAGTGAAGGCTTTCCTGAAACTTTTAGTTGCTTATATATTCTATTAAAGCTACAAGATTCTGCTGATTCTGGTTTCTTAGAACTACTGGTGTTGCAGCTTGCACACATTATAGATTTAAGTGCGGAGTGATGCCAGCCTTTAATGTTTTCTCTTGTGCTCCACGAGGGCCTGGCGCGGGTGCTTTCAGCTGGCCTGAGCTCTGCTTTGGCTCCAGAGTTTGTCTACCTTTCTGTTTCCTTATATCATTGGTAAGGTCGGTAGACTATTAACCCATTAGACAGCAAAGGCTCAAAATGCACTGCCACATGCACTGCGGGACTCAAAAGGCACCTAATGTAGAGCATTCTGAAAATCTAACACACTGAAGTGTAGACAATGTTCCCTTACCATTCTGTAGCCAGGCACACATCAGAAAATGTCTGTAGTCTAGCAAAATTGGACTCAGACATCTGCAACTCAACTGTATGCCTACTTCTTAATCATGTGTAAAACAGTGAAAGGCACTGTTTAAGGAGCGCCTGATATAGTTTCAAGAGCGTGGGATCTAGAGCACAGCAGACTTCGGTGGAAATTCAAGTTCCACCCTGCAGTGATCTGAGCAAATGAGCAATGTTTGTGAATTTCAGTTTTCTTATTGATAAACAGGGATAATAGTTACCTTATATGGTTATTGTGAGAATTAGACATGATAGATTTACAGCATTGGGAACCTAATTATCAGGCTATGTGGGGGTAAGTAAAGAAGACACCTGGTTCCTACTGTTAAGGAGCTTGTTCTAGAGGGAGAAGAAAAAGTGTATAAATTCTTTCAAGGCAGAAAGGCTAAAGGATGTAAAGAAGCTTCAAAATTTCTTGCTGAGAGTGCTATAGAGAGAACCTCTAGGCTGGGATATTCCAACAACTTCCTGGTTGATTTCCCTGATTCCTATTTTGTCTTCTCTGATCTACACTTCATTCGACAGACATGTTCTTTCTTAAATCCAAATCTGATTATATTAAGGTTATGCTTAAAGTGTTGCCATGGATTTTCATTTCCTTTGAGATGAAAGGTTCACTATAAAAAAATAAAGAATTGACCTACATCATTGTGGAGATTGAGAAAACCAAAGTTCTAGAACTGGTAAGCTGTAGGCCTGGGAGAGCCAGTGGTGGTGTTCTGGTAGGAGGAACAACAGCTGATGGGAGCTCGTGGTGTAAGGTTCCATCAGGAGCAGCAGCAGGTGGATGTTGTTATGGTTTGTGTCTAGTTGTCCCCCCAAAGTCTCATGAAGTTATTGGGGGTGGCTTCTAGAGTTTGCGATTAATTAATAATCCAATGCTGGGATTGTGGTGTGGGTGCTGCACCTGCCCTGGGGCAGATAATCTGCATCCCAGTGTAAGGAGGGGAGAGGGGCTGCATAGCTGTTGTAGCCACTGCCTCTCCCTTTGCTCTTTGCTCTTTTCCACTGCAAAGAAAGGCTGCCCTCTGTCATGTGCCCCTGTGCCTTGCAGCCAGCTGAGTATGGACTGAAATCTCCCCTAACTGTGAGCCAAATAAACTTTTCTTTCCTTAATTTTGGGTGTTGGCTATTTTGTCCCAGCAATGAGAGAAAAGTAATGAAGACAGTGTTCCAGCCCAAGTAGACTTAGAAGGCAAAATGTTCTTTTAATCAACACTGAGTCTTATTTAGGTCTTCATTTTATTGGAGGAGATTCACTATATTAGGAGGGCAGTTTGCTTCACTCAATCTTCAGTTCTGGTGATCCACACACACACATAGTCATTTTGATTAAATGCCTGGGCATTCCATATCCGATAATGCTGAGGTACAGAATTAACCATTACAGGTTAAAGGAACACACCATGCTGTTGTTTACTTCAGTTTTTTTTTTTTTTTTTTTTTGCACATGCTCTTTCCTGTACTGGTGGGTGGTGAAACCACAGCATAGGTGCCTTAGAAGGCCTGCTGAGCTCTGTCAGCACCCAAGCCAAGTTGCCTACCCAAGGTTTGACTCATTGTCAGCATGTATACAGCAGCAACAATCCCACTGCAAACTTTTACCTATCAATGAAAAACTGTTTGTGTCATTGAAAGCTCTTTTATTGTGTTTTTATCTTCGAATGAAAGGTGTTACTTGGGCATGGTGTCCTGAGCCTGTAATCTCAACACAGGGAGATTGGGAGGGAGGATGGCTCTAAGGCTAGTATGGGCTGCAAAGTTAGCCCAAGGACAGCCTGAATTACACAGTGAAACCCTATCTGAGAAAGAGAAATACAAAATAAAAAACAAAAACCCCAAAATAGACAAAAAAAATGTATGAACACTTTTTTTGAACTCAAACCCCAATACTCAGGTTTAAGGGCAGTGAGTGTTGGTGCTCTGGATAAATACATGGGCATGGGCTGCAGTCAGGGCACTTGATGTCTAGAATGTTCGCCTGCTCTGTTCTATGTGTGGACTACTCTTGATTTCCTGACTTCGGGTCAGGTTTCGTGTCACAGATCACAAGTCAACCCCTCCAGACCTGGCCGCGTCTCACTCCTGTGATGCTCTCCTGCTCCCCTGCAGTAGCTGCTGCTTTATGTGTCCCACTTTCTTATTATTTAATTTTTTATTTCTGTCCCACCGACCATCATCTCATGGAAAGCTGAGGCCTTGTCCGTACTGCTCCTGTAACTTCTCCTGTTTCCTGTGAGGATCCAGCATACTGAACCATCTAACATCTATTTGTTAAAAACTGAGTGAGCAGACCTAGTCATCAGAGGACAGTGGACAGGAACCTGAGAGCAGGAGAGATTTCAGAAGCCTGCCTGGTTTTGGGAAATCAACAACAACTGGTAACAAAATATTCATCTTGCGATTAAAGCTTCAGCCTTTTTTTTAAAAAATGATTTTGAAAGTTGATAGCAATTTCCTTGTACCAAAACTAACTGGAGTTACCCTGAAGTCCAAGGGGGCAAGGAGCCCCTGCTTTGATCATAGCTGAACTCTTTGCACTTTTTGCTATGAAAAGATATTCAGACATATATGCAAATTAACAAACAGCAAGAACACTCTGCATACTTCTCCTAAATGGTTACTAACATATTATCCTATTTTTCTATTGTAGCTAAAATTTCTAATACATATCCTGGACAATCTGATACTTTTTGTCCTAAAATGATTTGGTAGTTATGCATCTTTTAAATTTCTTTGTTTTAATGAGGTAATATAACAATAATTGATATACAGAAAAGAATTCTATATTGTTACCATAGCAAAATATATATCTTCCAATTTATCCAATGATTTTTTTGTACATTTTTGTAATACACAATGATTACATTCTTTGTGGGTAGTTGATACCTGGACAGACACATCTCAATTCCTTTTACATTCCCTTCTCCTTGCTCCATCTCT
>PVKN010022910.1:0-14998 GCA_004027915.1 Capromys pilorides | reverse complement strand
TTTTTTTTTTTTGAATATTTAAAATTTTATTTTAAAGAGTAAAAATAGCAGAAACAAAGATAGAAAAACAGTAACAAGCCAGAGTACATATAGTACAGAATCTCAAAACAAGAACAAAAATTTAACAATGGTTGTATTACATATCTTCATCATCAAATCTTTTTAGTTTAAATTTATTTTTATTTTATTTATTTTTTGTCTTTTTGTGACAAGATCTCACTATGCAATTCAGCTGGCCTTGAACTCACTTTGTAGCTCAGGCTGGCCTCAAACTTGCAGCATTCCTCCTGCCTCAGCTTCCTGAATGCTGGGATTATAGGCATATGTTATCAAGTCCAGCACTTGTAATTGTTAAAGTTATGATTTATATCAAAAAATATTTCCTCCCACTTGTTTAAGCTTCAGCAGACTACTTAGCATATGTAAGACATTCAATAAATATTTTCGAGTAAATAAATGGATGATTCAACTTAAAGAGTACACTGACATTTCCACTGAAGTGCTTCAAACCCCTTATCAATGCAAATCAATTTTTCCCCAAACCTGAGTAAGCAAAGAAAATACAGAAATAAATTGGATGCTGAGACTTAAGTGACTAAAACTTTGCTTGTCATGTTTTCAGTCAATGAATATTTCCTTTGGACTCTCAGCAAGTTGCCTTTACAATAAGTAAATGTTATATGCTTGCAGCTTACCACATACATGTGCTATTTTATCACTTGTGGTTTATAATCTAAACTGCTTTGGTAGTTTTCGAGTTGACTTACAGCATCTTTTTTTTCTGTAATTAGGAAGCACTGGTTTGAAATGTGTGCACACTCCCACAGTAAAATGTCACTCTTCTAATGGGCTTCTAAGTGAGGATTTTCTCTGGGACCAGGCTCCCAGGGAATCTCCACGCGGACGCTCTTTGCTATGAGGCTTTTCTTTATTTTTAAAAATATTTTCACAGTATACAATATAGTGATAAAAAGAAAAGGCGTTAGAAACAATACCAGATTTCACTAAACAGGGCCGATCAAATAGCTCAGCAGATTAAAGTGCCTGCTAGCAGGCACAAGGGTCGAGGTTTGATCCTCAGGCCTGCCTTGCGCGCTCCACTCCTGGGGCGCCCTGAGACAGCAATTGAGACTGGGCCTGGTGGTGCTTGCCTGTAATCCCAGCTCTTGGGAAGCTGAAAATAGGCGGATCACAAGTCTGATCTAGTAGTGAGACCATGAACATCTTGTAGACCCTTCCCTAAAACACACACACACACACACACACACACACACACACACACACACACACAGATTTCACTAAACAAATTTACAGGATTCAACAATGGTTGCTGTATTATATAATGCTGTCTTCAAATTAGTTCTTCCGATTATCAGATATCAATTTGTAAGATTCATTTGAAGAAAAATACAAAATAAAACAATAACAAAGAAGTTATAAGAAATTAAAAAAAGGAAAAAAATTCAGAGTAAAAAAAATTAAGCAATAACTGCTCCTTTCAAAAGAACAGCAGAAATCGACAATACAATAATCCAAACTATTATGCTTTCCCTTCTTTCATTTGTCTTTTTTCCTCACCTCAGTTTTTTTTTTTTACTTTTTTTTTTTTTTTTTTTTACGGAACCGGGGCTCAAACTCATGACCTTACACTTGCAAGGCAGGCACTTGTGCCACGGAGCTATCTCCCTGCCCCACCCTTTTTTTACTTTTAATAAGAAATAACAGTGTTACATTTTCAAAACAGGTTAATAGTACATTCTCAATAATTGATAATATGTATATTGTTGTCCTCATAGTAGTTATACAGATCACAGGATGTTGACACGATAATTTTTTTTTTTTTTTTTTGAAACGGGGTCTTGCTATGCAGTTCAGGCTGGCCTTGAGCTCTCTTTTGTAGCCCAGGCTGGTCTCGAATTTGCACTGATCCTTCGGCCTCAACCTCCCAAGTGCTGGGATTACAGGCATGCGCCACCACGCCTGGCTTGATAATTTTTCTAATCATTGTTGGTACAAAAAATTTCTTCTCATTGAACTAAGAGAAAGTAGTTTACTATGAGGCTTTGTCACTTGAAAAAAAAAGGCTGGAACTCACTGAACTTGGTGCCCTTTACAGACCTCTCCAGATCTGGGATCGATTCCCACCTGGGATTATCCTGCTTGTGTCAGGGCTTTGGAGAGAGGCTTGTCAAAAGAGTCATCCCATCCAGTTACCTAAAGAGCAGGGAGATATGTGTCCCTTTTAGTCCTAGTGCTTGACTGGGGGTATGGTGGGTGGAACACAAGTATGGAAGCTGAAAGGGCCCAAAATGCTTCACTGTGGCATCTAGTCAAGGGTGCTCCTGCCCACAGGGGCTGGGGTTGTTATGGGAAAGGCTATAGGGATGGGCTGAAGGGCTACCGAAGGCCCCCCCAGAGCCTTTCTCTTCAGTTCTGGCTCCATGCATGCCTCTCCCTGGGCCTTGTTTTTCCTATCTTTTCCCAGAGGGCTCCTTTGGCAGAGGGTAAGAGGGAGGGCTGCTGGGTGTCCCTTCTCCCTCTGCCCTTTCCAGTCCTCCCTCCTCAGCCTCCTTGCCTGCCTGCTCAGGGACTATAAATGGAGAGTTGGCCTCTGGGCAGGAATGTGGGCCTGGCTGGGCCCCACAGCGCTGCTCCCTCAGGGTGCGGCCAGGCTGGGGCTCCTGGTAGCCTTTATATATATATAGCCTCAGGACACCCGATCCAGCCTGCACCTGCCCCAGGCTTCAGACACCCCTGCCCTGCCCAGGCAGGACCTGTGGCCTGTGCGCTGGGGCTGACCCAGGGCACATATTTGGGAAGGATGTAGGAGTGTCCAAGGATCAGGGGGTCAAAACATGTAGACCAGGTGAGATGGCCTCAGCCTTCGCTTTGTTTCCCCTGAATCCACTGACGGTCCCTCTGTGTCCCCTGCTGATTTGATCCTTGGGAAACCCTGAAAGTGCTCACCACATAGGCAGAGTCTACTTGAGGCCAGCTTAGGCTGTCCGGGTGGAGTGGTACATTCAGGGCAGAGACATGGTCCTAGAGCCTGGTCCAAGACTAGGCTCCCAGAGACTCTCCACCCTAATACTCTTGGGGTACCCTTAGCTTCCCACATATAAAGCAGGGCTTAGATCTGCAAGATGAGCTGGGGGCTGTATAGCAGGGGTCCACATAGAAGAGAACAGGGACAAGAGGAGAAAGGGGACAAGAATGATGCATACACTTCCCACGCAGTGGCATGCTTGCTGTGTCCACCAGCAGTTGCCTGCTCCATATTCTTTTATTCACTCAATGGATGCTTATTCAGGTCCAGGAAGTAAAGCAGCAAACAGATAGATGTTATCCCCTGCTCTTGTGCAGCTGATGTTCAGACAGGGCAAACAGACAATAAAAAGATACACAACACTAAGTGAATTATGTGGTTTGCTAGAAGGTAGGTACACGCTACAGAAAGACCCTGAAAGCTGAGCAAGACGAATAGGGTTGGGGCGTCAGCATGGGGCTGCATGTAGGATTAAATAGAATAATTAAGTTGACAAAGTGACATTTGAGCAGAGTCAAATGGGGTTTGAGAGCAGGCCATGTGGCTATTTGAAGACTAATACTCCTGGCAGAGAGAATAAATAATAACTGAGCGATTTCTGTGGAGACTCTGGGTGATGAAGATGTATCCTCCCAGGAGCTTGTAGCCTTCGTGGACAAGGCAAGGGGCATGAGGGGGGCAAGGGAGAGTTAGATGGTCTGCCAGTCATGACAAAAGTGTGTCCTATAAACCAACCAAGAAGTTCTCTAAACATTAGGCATTAAACTGGGCACTCCCCTCCCCCTAATAAGTTTGTTGAAAGCTTCCTCCGGTACCGACATGACACTTCTATTTAACAGATTTTTTTTTCTCAAGAGAGAATTCTCGATACATTGGTATAAACTGAGCTAGAAGTGAAATTTTCCTTCTTACAACTTCTTACAATTCAGCTTGTGCACCAAGGGTGGGCAGCCACGCAGCTAAAGAGGAGAGGGCATCCAACGTGCTTGACATGAGCCTGATAGTGTGGTGCATGGCTTCCAAGTAAACTTCTCCTCCTTTAGGTTTCAGATGTCAGGCATTTCCTCCAACAAGAAGGAGAGTGGCTAAGACACTGTGTATATATCACAGAGCAGGTACACTCCACATACCACAGGAAGTCTTCTAAGGTGCAAGATTCTTGTCCCTAGATCCACTCAGACTGTCCCCCTATAGCCCTTGCTGACTTAGTCCTGGGAAAGCCTAAAAGTGTCCATTGCATAAGTGTAGAGTCTACTTGGGGACCCGTCTGGATTGGCCTGGTTGGACTGTGTGCAGCCACTGTCTATAGACATGATCACAGGACGAAAGACCATCACATCCCATTCCATGGACACCCCATAGTCCATGCCATGCAGTATGGTTTATCTCTAGATGTTCCCTCAAAGCCTCATACACTCATAGGCAGGACTTGTAGAAGGTGGGGACTGGTTGGAAGAGGTGTTCATGACCTGAAAGGATGTCTCTCCTTCTTGGGCTCCTCCTGTCTCTATTTCCTGGCCATGGTGATGTGAACGGTTTTCCTCTACCCTGGCCATTCCAAAGTGATATTCCTGGGGTTAAGCCTGTTGAATATGGGCTGAAGCCTTTCAAGTGTGAGCCAAAATAAACTTCTTTCTCAAGTTGTGGGTGTCAGACATATTATCTCAGCAATGAGGAAAGTGACTGAAACAGATTTTGGTTCTGAGAGTGAGGGTTTTGCTGTGATCCTATCTGACCATATGGTTCAGAAATCTATACAGGTGGTTCAGAGGAGAAGTTTAAAAGGGTTTGGAGGTACTGGGTGGAGATTCAGCTTTGAAATGCTATAAGCTGGACTTGATGCAAGATTCTGGTCAGAATTCAGAAAACCTGAGTAGTGACAGAAGTGGACATGGTGAAGACCAAGCTCTAGAGGTTCCAGTTGGGAACAAGGATTCCACCAACAGTTGAGCTAAAGATCATATGTGCTTTAATTTGTCAGAAAATTTGTCTATATTTTTGCTTGACACTTTGCGTGAGATTGAGGTTTTGGACAACAGACTAGTTTATCTGCTGGAGGAAATTTTGAGGCAGCCCAACATTCAAACTATGAGCTAGGTACTACTTGCTACTTTTATTGAGACTTATGCTGAAATTCAGGAGCAAAAGGCTCATTTGAAAATTTTGCATTTTCCCCAGAAAGGAAGGCCCTGAAACGTTTATAGCCAAGAAGAGCTTGGCTGCTACAAAGATTTGCATTAAGGAGAAGCCAAATACTTTTCATTCAGACAGTAGAAAAGATGCCTGATGGTGCATGAGGGTTTCATAAGGCCTCTCCCACTCCACAGCTCAAGACTGTAAGGGTGTCAAACTTTCATGTGAGATGAGGGACCTAAGGCACTCTGCTTAAGAAAGGCCAACTAGGGAATTGGATTGCTCAGATTCATTTCACAGTGCTCAGCCCTCCAGGTGCTCAGAGGTCATGCAACCATGACTCAAGAGTTCCCGGCTACTGCTCAAACTGGCAGCAGTCCTTGGCATCATCCACATGGCGCTGCTTCTGCAAACATGCAGGATGCAAGAGGCGTGGGGTCAAGAAGGCTTCCACTCAAATTTCAAAAGAAGACCTGAGAGGCCAGGAGGTATGTCCTGCAGAGGGCAGTGTGTAAAGCCATGAGAGTAAAGCTAACAGGGTGACAGAGACCCCAGGAAGCTGGAGAAACCAGGAATGTGGAATGTCTATTGACAAAGCTCACAGGCAATAAGCAAAACCACCATGAGAGACAGGCCATGGGAGCTCTAAGCAGGAGTGCTGGAGGGATGGGGTCACCCACGCTCTTTGGAGCCCGCCTCTGACCCCACCTGCCTGGGGTACAGGACATGGAGCTGTGGGATTTAATGCTTGCAGTGCTGGGCTTCTGCCTTGATTTGATCCCACTCATTTCTATCCCCTTATTCCTCCCTTTGGAAAGGGAGTGTCATTGTATGTCAGCAGTGTTTGAGTTTCTTTCTTATTTGTATGGGGGCTGACAGCTGAGAGCTTCAAGTCTCAGAGAGGACTTTGGACTTGGACTGCTCAGCACTGCTGAAACTGTCAAGGCTTGGAGATTCCTAGGGATGGGCTAAACATGTGTTGTACAAAGAGATGCATATGAACATTTTAGGGGTTGGGATGGTATGTTATGGCTCTAAATCTAGATTTGCTCCTCCCACCCCCTGCTCCCCAGGCTCATGTACTCACAGGTGAGTGAACCATGGGGCACTAGACCTAAATGTGATGTTCAGAGGTGGGATCTGGTTAGAAGAGGCAAGTTACTGGGGTGTGACCTGGAAGGATGCATCTCCTGCCCTGGCTCCCCTTTTCTCTCTCTGCTCTCTGACCACCGTGACATGAACACTTTGCTCTATTCAGGCCTTAATATCATGATGTCTCTATGCTTAAGCTGGCCAAACATTGTCTGAAATTTTAAGATATGACCCAAAAGACACCTCTCCTTTAAGTTTTGAGTGTCAGATATTTTGTCCTGGCAATGAGAAAGTAACTAAACACCATGTATACCCCATCTACCACGTCCACCTCATATGCTATGTACACCCCATGTGCTATGTACACCCCCACATGTCATGCACGGTCCACTTGATGTTGTACACACCTAAGAACACCTCTTGCCTCCAAGTTCTTCCCTAGGGACTTGGAATCCAGGTGAGCAGAAGCACCAGGAGCTGAGATGGTTTGCCAGGGCCAGCCTGCTGCAGCCACTTGAGATCCAAACCCAGTGTGCCCAGATGTTGGTCCAGGGGCTTGTTCATGCCTCTCCTCCAGGTCTGCTGACCCCATAGCTGCAGTGTGCTTCTGCCTCAGCGGTGAGCCCACGGCTCTCCACAGCCCAGGTTCTGAGATCCAAAATACAGATGCAGTGCAGTTTACTAAACCACATAACAGGACATGTGTGACTGGACAATGGTTTAACAAGAAGAAGTAGTAAAGGAGGCAGGGCTCATCACGGTGTTAATTATTTCTTGTAGGCTCTTGGAATGAGAGACCCTACACAGAAGGAGAGCTCATGGCCTCTACTGAATAACGCACTACAAAATGCAATTCAATGTGTAGCATGAGTCAGACAAAAATAATATTGCCAGTGTATGAGATTGCCATAGAGCACACCGTCCCTGAGCTAGGCTGCCTTGGCAGTGGATGGAAAAGGGGCGGGACCTCTCAGAGTTGCCCTGGACTTGTGCATGGCATAGATCCTGAGGCTGAGTCCAGGGCCCAGCTTAGGCCAGTCCAGGGCGCACAGGCACAGTTCCCTCACCCACACCCACCCACGTACCTGTGTGCTGGGTCACATCACGTGCACCTCACAGACTGCAGGTACCTCACAGAGTGCGCATCCGTCTCGCACAGCATAGCATCCTACTCTCTTTGTATGCGTGATGCGCACACAATGTACACCCCACGCTCCCTGTGCACCTTGCGCATGATGCCCACTCACATGTTAGTACTCCTGTTGTGTAAATGGGCCACACGCTCTCTGCATACACTCCACACACATGGTGTACATCCTTCCTACTCAACACAGGCCCCGCATGATGCACACACCATTTGTGCTAGCATCATGTTACAGTCACATCAGCTTACCCACAGCACCACCCCTCACACCCCATGCTATGCATTCCACACGGCTCACATAGGTCACGTGCCATGCACACTTCTTATTCACACTTACCTCCTGCAGGGACTTCCATGCCGAGTACGCCTCACTCACAGAATACACCTCACACACCACAAACACACCACAACTTGGGTCCTGTCTGCTCATAGTCCATGAAATACATTGACATCTTGGCCCTGTGTGGTGCACACTCCCAAGTGTCCTACCCCATCCACAAAGGGGACACTAAGAGACCTATTGTCTGTGGTGCCTTCTCTTTTTTGAAGTGTCTAGTTTGAAGCCAGAAGGTGAGAGGAGGCTGGTCCTCCATCTCAGGGCTCAGGGGAGCTGGAGAGGAGGCTGGCATGTGTGCCAGGGTCTGGGGGCAGCTGTGGGCCTGGCTAGGGGCTCAGCTTCCCACCTCCCCTGCTGCCTTCTTTGGGCCTAGTCAGCCCCACCTGCCAGCCTGGGGGCTCCAAGGCACTGGGATTAAGGTACACACAGCCACTGGGCTCCAGGGACAGACGCCAGCTGCTGCCCCAGCAGCTGCCCAGCCACACGCCTCTGAGGGAAGGGTGGGCCAGTTGTCTTCCCCAAACCTCCCCACCAGTGATATCCAGGTCCAAGGTTTCCTGGCAGAGGGACAGAGGGCTGAGGGCCTCATGGCTGGTCCTCTGGCTTCCCAGGATGCCTGCCATCTGCCTCCACCCTCATCCTGTCCTGCAACCTCCAGGAAACTTTCTTGAATTGCTGCTTCCCCAGGTACCCCAACTGGCCTAACCTTTTCCCCTCCTGGATATTCCTAAACAGTTGTGCTCTTTCTAGGCTCCAGGCTAGGCACTTCAGGTCTAAGGCTAGTTTGTATAGTTCCCTGGCCTCAAAAAGCCTCATCTATGAAAGAGAGAGAGGGAGGGAGGGGAAGACAGAGAGAGAGAGAAACAGATAGACAGACAGAGACAGAGAGAGACAGAGACAAGGAGAGAGAGAGAGAGAGAGAGAGAGAGAGAGAGAGAGAGAATCATCACATCATCAAAGTATCATGACACCCAGCAGAAAAGTTTAACCACGAGGCATAAAAAGTAAAGCCAGATTAGTATGCTGAGTTGTAAAAGTTCAAGTCAACAGCTTCCGACATTGCCAGTTTTGCCAATAACCCACTACTATTATAGAATATTGCTCTGTGTATACAACTGCTTTCTCTTAGTTCAACGAGAAGAAATATTTGTACCAATCGTGTTTAGAAGAGTTATCCTGTCTGCATCTTGTCCTCTGAATAACTACTATGAAGACAACAGTGGGCATTGTATCAATTATTGTGGCTGTCCTACTAACATGTATTGAAACTGTCTCAATATTAAAAAAAAAATTGCTAAACAACAACAACAAAGTATCACAAGAACCATGAGAGAGTGCCTGCTTGGAGTGGCCAATGTAAGAAGACTTCCCCAAGCAGGAAGTGCTGGCATTTTGTTGTTTTTCCTCTTGAGTGTTGATGAGAGTATGGGTGCCAAAGATGAGAGCTAAAGGAAAAGCATCCGAGGCTCAGAGCACAGCATGAGCACAGATCAGTAGATGTGACAACACACCCTGGGGTGTTCCTCACACAGGTGACACTGTGTCTATGGTCTTTTTGGTCCTTAGGATCGGATGTTTAGACTTCTAAAGGGATAAACAAACTCTGGAACAAAGCCTTCAGTTTTCCAGGTAAGATAGCAGTAGGACCAGGGGTCCAGTGGCTATGTGATGGGATGGTGGTGGGGGAGGACAGCAGTCTCAGGCAGTGGAGAGAACCTGGACCAGAGTCTAAAGCTCACATTTGGGTCTGGCTGTGCCCCTTATGGCCTTTCACAGAGCCGCTTTCTGTAAGGTAGGATGGAGACATTGCACTCTGGCTCCCTTCACCCAAGCCTGCAGGCCTGCTAACAGCCCTGCTCTTCCAGGTTTCCCAGCCTCCCTCTTTCTCTAGGCAAGAGGGCGTGCATCTGTGCAAGCCAGTCCAGGGCCGTGTACATGCAGGCATCGGTCAGCTCTGGGATGGGTAAGATCAGAAGCCTGCTTCCCAGCTAACTGGGAAACCGTGAAGGTTGTAATCTTTTCCTTCTCCTGCGGCTACAATATGACTTTCTCTGCCCTCTGCACTGGGCTTAGTGAGCTTGAAGGTGGCCCTGATCTTATCTGACAAGGAGACTGGGTCACCAGTGATGGGCTGTGACCTCCACAAGTCTCCACTGAACTTAGGCCTTTGATAACCTTCAAATGCTGGCTCTATGTGTGGCTTACCTGGGCTAAGTCACTTCCTCTCTCTGAGCATCACTTTCCCTAGCTGTGAAGTGGGACTCACTCTAGCTCTGACCTCACAGAGTTGCGAGGGCTAAGCTGCCACGTGGGGTGCACAGTGGGGCTTGGAGTGATCTTGCTTGCTGACTCTTCTTTTGGGAGAAAGCTGTGGGACGTAACAGGGTGTCAGGAAGCTTGCCTGGTCGAATGGGCTCTTGACTTGTAAGTTGGGGGTCGGGGGTGTAGAAGCAGCTGGAAGAGGGGTGACCACGCGGCTCATGTTGCCCACATGGACGGTGCTGTATCGTGAGCGCTGTCTGCCGCGGCAGGCGTCACTGTGTGCTGTGCACACGGGCAGCCTGCCAGCCGCCCCTAAACAAAGCCTGGCCCAGGGAGCAGAACAGCGACGACAGATGCAGAGGGGCTGGCGTGGCAGGGCTTGGGTGGGGGTGGGGGGCCCAAGGGGGCAGCTCTCTGCCATGGCACCGCATGGAAGGCCAAGTCCAGCACAGACAGCAGCTTGCCAGCCATATCCCTGCCCTGTCCCTGGATGCCTGGGTGTGGTGACCCCACTTGCCCAGGGATTGCATGTGTGAGGGGCAGAAACTCTGGGTGGGGTGGAAACGCTCTCTCCTGTTTCTGTGTCAACTCCAGGAACTCAGACCTTGACACGAGGAATGAACTTGACTCTGAATGGATAAAGATAAACTTGCTCTCCTTGTGCCCTGGAAGCAGGGACCCTCGCTGCAAGGACCCTCCCTGCAGGGACTCAGGCAGACCCAAGGTCACCAGGGACTGACACTGATGTGGTTTTGCTTCCAACAGGAGGTGGACCCTCTGCCATGACACCGTGAGCTCAGAGGTCTTGAGTCTCACTGATCCTTCTTAGCTATCTTGGGATGAAAGTTTGGAGTGGGTTTGTCCCAGGGAAGGTGGGACAGTGGACAGGACACATGGAGAAAGTGGTGTCCAGTCCTGGGGCCTGCCAGACTCAATCCACTCTGACCTCCCCTGCCTCTTCTTCTCCTCCCCTCCCACCATTCTTCTCCCCTCTCTTATGAATATCTCCAAACAGAGGCAGAAATACGTGCGGCGAACCATAGAGCCCCGTTGCGACAGTCTTTATCCCATATCCAATTGGCCCATGAATGTCTCAGTGCTGCTTCCTTTTCGAATAATTCTGAAGCAGATTTGAGATGTCCTATCACTTCATTTGCATATGCTTAATTATAAGTTGCTAGCACAGATAGACTTCTTTTGACATAAGTGAAATGTCCTTAGGATACTAAACATCGACAGTAATTTCCTTTTTTTTTTGTTTACTTATGCATTTACTTGGTACAGGGTCTCATCACATAGCTCAGACTCAAGTGATTCTCCTGTATCAGGCTCCCCAGTGCTGGCATTACAGGCATGTGCTACCACACCTGGTGTCAGTGGCTTCAGTGTGCCTGGGGCAGCATGTGGTACCAGGGATCGAACCCCGGTCCCTGCACTTGCCTAAGCTTGCCTAAGCAGGCGCTTTAGTCTGTTCGGCTATCTTGCCAGCACCACCCCCACCCCCCCCACCAGCACCACAGCAATTTCTTATACCATCAAATATGCATCCTGTAATGAAAGTTTCAATTTTAAAATAAATTGTACTTGTTGGCTTACACTGGGATCCTAATAATTTACACATTGTGAGATTGGTTGATCTGTTAGACATTTTTTAACCTACAAATTCCTGTTGCTTGTATGTTTTTGCATTTGTAATTTATTTATTGAAAAAAAGAAGTTCTTTGTTTTGTAGGTTGTTTGTCCTGCATTTTTCTCACAGACACTTTCAAATTTCATCTCTATGTGTGGTTTCACAAGGCCACCTGCTTTCTGTATTTTCTGCATTTTGGTATTTGGATCGAGGCTTGGCCAAACTCATCTGATTTGTTTGGGCAAGACTCCTCTGTAGGTACCATTGTATGTTTCTTTTGGAGGCAAGCAGTGGCTGTGTGTTTAACTAAGATTTCTTTAAAAATGTTTACATTCATTCATTCATTTATTCATTCATTTATTCATTCATTCATTCATTCACTTTATGGTACTATGGATGGAACTCAGAGCTTCACACGTGTTAGGCAAATGCTCTACCACTGACCCATGTCCCCAGATCTTTTTGTTTTATTTTGAAACAAGGCCTCATTAAGTTTCTGGGTAGTGTTAAACTTGTGATCTTTCTGCCTCAACCTCCCAAGTGGCTGGGATTTCAGAAATGTGCTACCAGGCCCAGTTCTAAATTTCTTACATGCTTGTCCTTGCTGGCTCCTCTTCTTCACTTCCCGTTTTCTCACTAACTCCCCAAAACAGACTTCAGCCTAGAAGACAGGCTTCTTCTCTTTATCCCCAGTAGCAAGGCTCACGGTGTCCACAGCTATTCTTTGCCCTACCTTCCCATGTCCTTGTGACCTCTCTCTCCCTTAGATGCTGAAGTCTCCACTGGCTTTTCTTCTCTGCCCACCTGCAAAGTGCTTCTGTCAGTTGCGAGACTTCACCACTATCTCCACCTCGATGGATTCACACATTTCCACATGTCCAGCCAACACTTCCCTTGTCGACCACTTGAGATGCAGACATTCAACAGTCTACTTTGGCATTTCCACTTGGGTGGCTCACAAATCCTTCATATTTGTGGAATCCCTATGCCAGGCATGGCAGCACACATCTGCAATCTTAGTATTCTGGGAACTGAGGTCAGAGGATTGCAAGATCAAACCCAGCCTGCGCAACTTAATGACTCAGTTGAGATCTTGTCCCAAAACAGAACAAAAAAATTTTCAAGAGGGCTGGGGGTGTAGCTCATTGCAAAGACCCATGGTATTCAATCCCATGATTTAATATCAACCAATCAAACAAACAAACTCACCCAGCTCAGAAATGTGCCCGTTATCCTCCCCAGGAATCTAGCCAGTCCTCAGGAAACCTTTACTTCTCGTTCAGCAGTGTCATTAGCTACTCTGTTACCCAATGTAGGCCCCTGGATGTCATCTCTCACCTCTCTCCCCTTTGCATTCTGACTTAATTGGCCCCTAAACGGTACTGATCTTACCTCCTACATATTCCTTAAGGCCATCTCTCTCTCAGGTGACTCTGCCTTGAGTCTTGGGGCTCTTTAAGTTTGTCCCAGCACTGCCTGTGGGCTGATGACTCTAAAACAGAACTAGCAGTGCCTGCCTGCATAGCACTCCAGCACCTCCAGGATAAAGTCCAAGTGATCTGGCATGGCATTGAAGGCCTTCCAGAGTGTGTCTCCACTTATTCTCTGGCCACATGGCTTCATGTCCCCTGGGAGTAGCATGGGCTCCTCTTAAGGGGTGGCTCATGGGCCAGAACTTTGCTCTTATCTTGTCTTTCTTCTAATGTCCCTTCTCTTCTTATGTCTCAGGGAAACTTATTTAACACTGGCCCTCAGTCTCTAGGCTATAGACCAACTCAGCACCTCTGTCCCCAAACCTTAGTGTCCTCATTTGTAAGTAGTAATTATATGCATAAAATACATGAATATGAATAAGAAATGCAAAACAGCAACCCTACTGGGTGACTGAATAACTTGTTATCACTTCTAGCACAACTTTCCATGGTAGGCTGACACGATAGCTCAGCAATAATCTGTGTGGAGCTGCCCTTATCTACCACACAGGGATGATAGCAGCCCCCAAAGGGCTGCTACCGGGCCAAGATGAGCTTAAGGCAGGGCCTCATTCACAAGGAGGAAGTCCAAGTGATTAGTCCTTCCCAAGCCTCAGGACTCTTTGGATGTTTGCGGTGCTTTTCAGATACTGAGTCTTGATACTGAGAATCCCGGGGGCATAGTAGAAAGGGCTGGCATATGACTGATGCTGTGTCTGCCTGGTGCAGCTGCCAGGGGGCCCTGCCATTGTGGTCTGCCAGGGCTCTTTCTTGAGCTTAGTTTTTAGCCACAACAAGTGTGGTTCTACTGGCTGCCTTATCTTTTCTGGAGTTGTATTCCTAAGAATGGCTTCTCAACTAAATGAGAGGAGTCACCAACAGCCTTTCAAACTGTTCGTTTCTCAGGTTTTTATCTCAGTTGCCCCCAAAGCCTCTTGTGCTCATAGGTGGGGCTTTGGGAGGTGACTGGATCGTGGGTTAGATTAGATCAGTTTATAGTGGGGGGGGTTATGTTGGGAGGTGAAGCCCAGGGGTTAGAGGTGGGTGGCTGTGGGCATGGCCTGAGACAGCACATCCCCACCCCCGCCCCAGTGCCAGTGGTTCTCCTGGCTGTGTCATAAGCTCCTTCTCTTCTGCCATGACCCTTGGAGACTGTGGAACTGTAACAGGGAAACTGTCACCTTCACAAACTGTGAGCTGAGACAAACCTTGAACTTGTGGGTATCAGGTGCCTCAGTTCAGAAAGTAACTAAGACACTTCTCTTTACAAGTATAAATGAAAGTGGATTCTCCTGTCTTTGTAGCAATAGCAATGATGACAACAACAATAATGTTATGGCTCCTATTTAATAAGCAGGTGAGACAGAATCTCATCAGATTCTCACACTAATTCACTAAGTACTGTTACTAGCCCTATTTTACAGATAAGAAAGCTCAGGATGGAGAAGCTGTCCGGTGAGCAAATAGCCGAGTTGGAACTTGAACCAAAGACACTCCAACTCCAAGACTCCCCTTCACTTTTTCCCCCTCAGAGGTCTTGTGTTTTTCCTGCTGATCTCTAGTTGGCTACTTGATGTGTGACCTTTTGCTGACTCACTTCCACCATTCTCCACAGGCTTCATGTCACACTCTGACAAAGAATGGCGGGTAGACAGTAATGGAGGTCATAGTGGAAGGGCATTTTTCTAGCTCTGCACAGGTAAGGCAGGGACCCAACTTCAGGGCCAACCCACCCTCTCCCAAAGTGACACTTAAAATGACATCCTACCCTTGAAGGACAGTGCCTGCTGGCATTCCTAGGGATAGCCCCAAGGCTTGGCCAAGCCAAGGACTAGGAGCGGTGCTTTTCCCAGGGCCCTGACCTCTTGTCGCTCTTGTTTAT
>PVKN010022909.1:0-14989 GCA_004027915.1 Capromys pilorides | reverse complement strand
AGTATTTTCAGGAACCACTTTATTATTTAGTATAGTGACTATCCTACCTTGTATCCCTACCAATATGGTGAAAGGTTTTCTTTTCTTAGCATTTATCATTTATCGAAAGAATCTTATAGGAAAGAAGTAATTTCTCATTGTGATTTTGATGTTCACCTTTCTGTGATTAATGTATTTCTGTTTTCCATTTTTATATATTAAGAGACATCTTTTTTTTTTTTTTTTTGCATAACTGGGGATTGAACTCAGACCCTTGTGCTTGCCAGACAAGCGCTTATTCTACTGAGCTATTTCCCCAGCCCCAAGAAACATCTTAAGTGTATGGCTCATTTTAAACTTGATCATTTGTGTGTGTATCTTTTGAGTTTTTTATGTATTCTAGATATTCATTTGCATATATTTTCCCATCCTGAAAGTTGTCTTTTCCTTCTTTTAATTTTTTTCCAGTGTAGAATAATTTGATAACTTTTATAATATTGACAAAAAGACACTTATTTAAATTTTTAGTGGCAAGAACGAGTGATTTCCAAACTGCAAATTTTGGACTCCGTGGCTAGGGCATTGCCTCTATTCAAATACGTCATTTGTAAAATTGATACATTAAGTTCAGTCCTGTGAGAATTAAATACTTATCATCCACTATAGGATATGGGTGTTAGCCAAGGTGACTCACTTACATCTGGTGCAGAGTCACTGGCGTACCACCCAAGGCACGCACACCTTCATTTGCCAGGTCTTAGTAAGTCCCAAGTAGTGTGGCATATGCGAGGGTATCCTAGCACACAGGCCTCTCTGTTATGTATCACTGCATAAAAATGTCCCTTTCTCTACTCAGCTATCTGTGAATTCTAACTTGTAGTAGTTTCCAGGCAGCCCACTCAGCTTGCAGAGTGTAAATTCAGTGACATACATGACTTTAGTGCCACCAGCCATCTGCTAAGAATACTCTTTCTGCTGTATGTTGAAAGGGCCAACAAGTGAAAGCTTCAGCTTCCCCTCACACTTTTCTAAGTGGCTTCTGGAACTCATTTTAAGAATTTTCATCCTGAAGACTCTGTGATTGTATGAAAGCCAATATATTAGAATACAGTCTGAAGACACTTCATTGTTTTTGAGTTCCTGGGAACTTGAGAGTTGGAGCTTTACTCTTTTTCCTCTCTGACTGCATTGATCTGCCTGGAGAATCCTGACAAACATTCCTATCTCTCATTGGAATGGTAGATAAAAGGCTGTTTTGCAGTATGATATGCTTCTCAAAAAATTCCTCAGATCAATATAGTTGTGGTACATGTTCTTTTTATTTCCTTCCCTTTTCTTTTATCATCCCCTGCAGCGAGTCAGACTCACCATTGCAAAGGCAAATTGCAGAATTTATGCTATGGATTTTACAGTTATGTTGAAAATGTTCGGTGCAAAGATTATTTGAAGGGCAAGGTAGGAGACAGCTGTAAGTAAGGGCACGTTTTAGCAGTTTTGTCACAGTGTTTGATCAAGCAGATGTCTACTGAATACTACTAACTGCACACCTTTGGCAAGTAAGACACCCAGTGCTCATTAAGGCATCCTTGAGGGTAGAAGGCATGCTGGTCGTCATAAAACTTTACAGTATAGGAAGGATGTTGAAGTTTGGAGTGTTGATTATTCACTCCTCTTGCCCATTCTAGCCAGTAGAAAATGAAAAAAAATGTGCAAATGAAGGTCACAGTATCAATTTTATTATTAGTGGTAAGGGTCTAGTCTGTTGAATGGAGAATTCAGTATTAATCTAAGGCAAGAAATGTACAGGATTGAGAGCTAGGCATGGTAACATATGCCTGTAATCCCAGCACTTGTGAGGCTGAGGCAGGAGAATCACTGCAAGTTCCAGGCCAGCCTGAACTGCAAGGTGAGTTCAAGGTCATCTTGAACGACATTGTGAAATCCTGAATCAAAAAGACAAAAAAAAAAAAAAAAAAGAAAGAAAGAAAGAAAAAAGAAAAAAAAGTGCAGGGTTGAAGGTCTGACATCTTAAGATATGATGAGAAATAAGCTACGTTTTGTGCAAGATGATCAGACCTATTGTTCTTTCCTGTACATGGTTAAATTATATTAATTTATTTAAACAAATAGAAAGCTTTCTGGCAGTAAAAGACTAAAAGGGAAAGAAATTCACATCAAGAAAAGAAATTTCCTTTCATTCCTCATCAATATCATACCGGGAATAGTGGCTGATTTATTCAGATTAGAAAATAAAAGGCAAACTGATTGGGATTATAGAAATAAAACTACATTTGCTAACAAGTGGCATGATTCGCTATATTAAAAAATCCATTTAACAAATTAACAAAACTCTTGGAACTAATAGGCAGTTCTGCAGGTTATAAGGCCGTTATACCAAATGCTGTCTTTTTTTTTTCTTTCTTCAAATAGTTTCTTACTTGTAGTCTAGTCTGTCCTGCTTGACCTTAAACTCTTGAGATTCTCCTGCTTCTGACTCCTGAATCTAAGTTTAAATAAATAGAGATATTTCACAGTTCTGGATGGAAGACTGAATACTGTCAAAACACTCTCTCAACTTTTATCTTCAGTTTCAATGCAGTCCTAATAAAAATTTCAGCAAACTAAGGTTATTACCAAACTAATTCTGTATGTTTTATGGAAATGGAAAAGACCCAGAGTAGCCAACATAATCCTGAAGAACAGCAAAGTTGTAGGTGTGGCACAACTCAGCTCTAAGACTTACTACACAACTACAGTAGCTAAGGTAGTGTGATACTGATGATCCCACAGAACAGTGTATCAGTGGAACAGGATGGAGAGCTCAGAAACAACCGCCCTCAAAGTAGCTACTTGGCCTGTGATGAGAAAGCCAGAGTAGTTGAATGAAACAAGTAGCACTGTAACATCTTGACATCCATATGAAGAAAAGAAATCATTTTTTGTATGTGGTAACAAGGCCTCTGAGCTGTATTCCTAGCCCCACCCCACCCCACAAAACGAGTTTATATATGGACCTTATCTCTTTGAAAAAACTGACTCTAAATGGATTCTGGACCTGAAGATAAAGCAAGGCGTAAAAAATTCCTAGAGGGTGTATAATAGGAGAAAGCTTAGATGACCTTGGATTTGGTGATAATTTCTAGATACAAAATAAAAAGCATAAACTATGAAAGGAGAAGCATGTTAGGAGTTATTAAAATTATTTTTTTATATTTTGGAATGCATTTATGTTGCAGTTATCTTGGGGATCCAATACAGCATTTTTAAAACAGATTATTTATTTATATATTTATATATTTATTTATTTGGTACAGTCTTCCTACACAGCTCAGACTCCTAGTGATCCTCCTGTTTTTCAGCCTTCTCAGCACTGGGATTTCAGGAGTGTGCCACTACTCCCGGACTTGGTGACTGGCTCAGCATGGGGCATGGGGGCATAGGGTACCAGAGATTGAACACAAGTCCTTGTGCTTGACAGGCAGTCACTTAGATCACTGAGTTATGTCCCCAGCCCTACAGAGCATTTTTTAAAAAAAAAATCCTCTTCCCTCTACCTCCTTCCTTCCTGTTCTAGTTTCCTTCTTTTTATTCTTGTTGCTATCATTAGTCTTAGTTCATGGAATGCAATCTTCTCATTCTTCAAGGTTATTGGACTTTGTCCTTCCCAAATAAAGCTTTTCCTTTGTTAAAAACAACAATAATGCTAGGAAAATGAGAAATAGAAACCACAGGCTTACAATATTTTATCACGCATCTGATAAAACATTTATATCCAAACCATACAAAGAACTCATAAAAACAATTTGGAGATAGATAATCTAATACAAGAAATGGGCAAAATGGCCCTGGAACCCTGGGCACAACTCTAAATTCACCCAGAAAATGGCTTTGTGCTGGGAGATAGCTCAGCTCTCTGAGTGCCTTGCTGGCAAGCACAAGGCCCTGGGCTCAGTCCCCAATACTGCAAGCCATGCAGCCCTGGAACCTCAGTTACACTGTGCCAGCCCCCAAACCAGATGTGGTGGTGCACACCTGTAATCCCAGCTCTGAGGAGGCTGAAAACAGGAGGATCACTGTGAGTCTGAGCTGCGTAGGGAGACCCTTTAACAACCAAATACACTAAAAAATAAAGTACAGTAAAAATAACATAGAGAACTTTTTAGGTAGTGAAATTACAAATGAAGTTATGTGGTACTATACATTTTTCAAAATTTGTAAAACTATAATACAAAAAAGGGAGCCTTCCTTTAATCTATGGATTTTAATAATGATGTATTATTCATCAGTTATAAAGCATATATCATATAATAAGGGATGATACATAGGGATTTGGTTGGGAATTCTCAGTACTCTCTGGGTAATATTTCTGCAAACTAAAACTGTTTTGAAGAGTGAATTTTTTAATGTGGGAGACAAGGGTGATAAAGTCATTTGACGTTATTTTGTGAAGAGTTTGATTCTTTTAAACATACTTTTCCTTGGTCCATAATATATTTGAGAAAGCTCATAGATATCAGCAATATAAAAGCAACCCATCAACAACAGGCAAAATTCAAACCACATAAAATTAACATAATGTATTAATGCGAGGGACCACCCACTCAGGGCCTCCCTCCTTTCCCTCTCTGGGACAGGAGCTTTCTTTCCCTCAAAAAATATGTTCTGCTCCATAAAAAAGAAAAATCAATGATAATTATGTAGCAAATTAAAAATTACAGACAAATACTGAAAAAAAGATATTAATGCATACATATAAAAACCAGCTGTACAATGTCTATAAGCATAAAAGCCTGTTGCACAAGGAATTGACCCATGGCTTCTTGGAAGCCAAAGTAAAAGCATAAATATCATAATTTATGGAGTGTTATTATTTAATCTTGAGACACAACAAACTTATCTGTTCTTTAAAGACATTTTTCAAATGCATCACAGATAGATGAGTGGTGGCAAGGCATCCAACAGAAAAGAACCCACAACAAAATGATCATCCCACTAGCTGAGGTTGTTTTTTAGTATAAACATGACGAAACACGTTTATTTGTTTAGTGGTATTGTATTTTCATTTCTGCTCTCAATTTGACACTCATGTTAAAGTAGCTATGGAACAGGTAGAACACAGCGAGCCTTCATCTTAAATTTTGGGACAAATCTGAAAACAAGCAGTTTATACTCCAGAGAACTAATCAGAGAGTTGTTTAGAAAAGCATGGCAGTGATGTATTCAAGGATATGTGGCGAAAATATCACCCTGGTCTTAATTTAAAATACACATCTTATCCATTTGTTCTTTGTTCGGACATCATATATCACTCATGCTTTCGAGTATATTTGGAGAATTTGAGCAGCCAATGATTAACCTGAAGCAGTTGGTTCTGTCTTGCTGCTCAGAACAGTTTTCTGATGTGTGCTCACACTGGAGAGGGGCGGACGTGGTGCTGCGGCAGTGTGCAGGAGGACAGCCACCCTTACACAAGTATCCGCAGTGCATTCAGGAAGTTGTTACAAGAACTGTGAGGACCTGGAATAATGAAGTCCTGCCACCACACAGTTGCTCAGGGACTCTCGGGGATTGATTTGGAATGCCTAAAGCATGTTGTTTGTTGTGCTTTTGGGGAGCCCTGGGCATACTGTTCCAAGGAGACTCTCTCTAACCCTTGCCTCCAGTCCTGAGGGATCTCTGAGACCTGTTTTGCTCATGTTGCTAAGTGCTGAGCCCAGACAGCAGTGCTACCCACTGCAGGCATGGGGACACATGTGAAAGCCGTAAGTGGGCTGTGAGGATTAAATAAACCAACAAATGTAAAGTGTTCAAAGCAGAATTTGGCACATCATAAGGGCTGGAGCTTGCTGCATGCCCATTTCTATGGAGTTCTGTGAGATTATTTAGGAGAGACAGTAGAATCACGACTATTAATTTTGAAATAGTGACTTACGGAAATAAGGTTCTGAACGGTATTTTCACATATGAATAATATCATTAAAGTATATTCAAAGCAGTTAAAACTTAAATTATTTTCCAATCTTTTAACCAGCAAATAAAGAGGCCAGATAATATATTTCAGATTTCGAGCTCTGAAGTCTTGTTACAGTTCTTATTTAATGCTAGGATATCACCAAGAAATAAATGTGTTATCTGCTCCATTAACTAAAATTTGTTTAAAAAAAATCTCATTACATTTGCAAAGTAGAACTCACAAAATGAGCTGCCAAAACAGCTGTGCAGTTCTAAAAATAATAATAATATGTCTAAATATAACCCCATCATGCGCTCTTAAAAATTATATTTACACCTCTTAGCTCTTTGAAATTGTCTTATATTTTCACCCACTTGACTTGTAAAAAATATTTTTTTGATTGCATGTTATGTTAAAGTAGCATTTTCAGAGTTTATCTTATGTAAATTTGTAAGTGTTTCATCAGGCATGCAGTCAGATGCCAGGCTAAATTGTTTGCATAATTTAATATGTATTACCTGCCCACCACACACATATTCTCTCAAAGCTGGAAATCAAATCCGTGTCTGTAAAGGACACTGGAGATTCTCCAGTCCATTTCTCTAATTTGGTAGATACTGAAAATCAAGCTCTGTGAAGGGAAGCCACTCATCCCAGGCTGTGCACTGAAGTCATGACAGAGCCACAGCGCTCGCCCCTGCTTCCCTTTTAACACTTGTTTTGTTCTGTACAGTGCTGCTGAGTCCTCCCTAATTGATACTGCAGAGCTCCCATTTGGAATCGCTGGTTCAGGGCATGATTGTGCTGCTTAGGCTTTGTGTGCAACAGTGGTACTGTGGGCTCCAGAGGCAGGCGGGCTGTGATGATTGACCATGCGGGCAGGAGCCAGGGTACGCTGGCTGCAGTCTTTTGTCCTGGAATGGCCCAGCTCCTTCTTCTAGCCAGTGAGGGACAGAAGAGTGGCTACCTAAAAAATGAGAGCTGAATGTAGTGAATACACAAAATACCTAGAAGTCCATTCAGCATCTATTCTGTTTAATCAAACTACTAATAGTGTTAGTTGATCTCTCTTATACTCAATTCCTGCAGCTGTAAGATGGGAGATTTGTGTAGCACACAGATCTAGTAAGATTAAACAATATTCTCTCCCGGAACATACTCAATACATTTATATAGAGGTGAATTCTTACACTACATGAGGATGACTTATAGGTGAAGTGAAAACACAATTTGGCTTTTGCTTTCCTTGCCATTTAGAAATTAATATACTGTGGGGGCTAGGGAGATAGCACTGTAGAATAAGCGCTTGCCAGCAAGTGCAAAGGCCTGAGTTCAATTCCCAGTTCTGGAAAAAAGAAAAAGAAATTAATGCACTGGGGGTTATTTTCTTGGATGAAGCTCTGCTTTTCTTGAAAGTGTAAAATATTCATCATTTAATAACCATAAATCTACCAGTCTAACAAAGTGCAATATGAACACTTCTTTCTTGATTGGAAGTCATTCATTCCAAACTCTCGCTCCAAGTCGGGCCCATGGTGGGGCATCTTGCAGAAAGCCTGCTGTCTTTTCAGTCATCGGCTCCCTGCCCTTCTCTCTGATCAAGCGGACAAATCTCTTCAGGGCTGGAGTAAGGAGCCTGAGGAGCAGAACAACAGGCAGAGTTGGTTCTGGGTGCACTCTGTGTGGAAGAGTTCAAGGGCTTCAGCACAAGACAATGATGAAGAGATAAGCCTGCTATTTACTCTGACTTCATTAGCACATGTGCCCAGGTAATGCAATACCCAGCTGTGACTTATGGATTTGTGCAGTCATTACTTATTAGTCTAAAAGTTTATGTTTAAGGAGACAGGAATGTACCAGGTTACCACACTGAACCCCACAAATGTACAGGTTAATATTGCAATGATAAGAAAGAAAGTATTTGCTGGTACCCTATGCATAACAGTTTTTATGAGACAGACATGCTACCTACTTCTCTAAAACCTAATCATTTTTCAAGAGTTCTTGAGAATGTTACTTACTGGTCTAACTGCAAATTTGTCAACTCAGTAATGGTTTCTTGCATTCAAAGCACTACAGTCTTCAGCCCCTCCACTTTCCATAGACTTTCTCTGCCAGTAATCTTCAACACATGGCCCAGTCCACTGGGGTCTCCAGGCTGCTTCTTTTGGCCACACAATCCACACTTTTTCCTTGAGCAACACTGAGTGTTTTGCTCCTTTGCCACCATTGGAATTGCAGGTTGAGTCAAAATATGGCCCCACAACACACATCACCTTCCCAGGTGAGATTGTTTTTGGACATTGACTCCCCAATACAGTGGAGCATCTCCCCAATGATGTTTCCAAATGGTACTTTGTCTGTGTGTTTATGAAGGATGTATCAAGCTCTACTCTGCCCCCAAATGCTGTTTATCTTCCTTATGAAATTTAGAGCTAAGTAGCCCATTTCTGTTTTACATTTTTTTTTTTAAATTTTTTTTTTATTTATTAATTTATTTGTTTGCTTGTTGTGTTTGTTTGTTTCTTTATTTATTCATTTTGTGGCTGGCTCAGCCTGCCCTGGTGGTGGTGCTGGCGCAGCATGTGGTGCCGGGGATCGAACTGCAGTCCCCGCAGTTGCCTGAGCCCTCCTAAGCAGGCGCTTTAGACCACTGAACCATCTCTCCGGCCCCTTTACATTTTTTTCAATAATTTCCTTTTCTTTTTTTTTTTTTTGCAGCACACTTAGGGGTTTATATCTATTCTATCCTGATACCTTAGTCAAATTGACAGGTTTGAAACATTCTATTGCCTCTATGATGTCTATTCAATCAATGTCTGCTAAAAAATTGAAGACTGTTAGTTTTCCAAGGCCACTTAAAAATAAACTGGAACAGGGCCGGCGAGATGGTTCAGTGGTCTAAAGCGCCTGCTTAGGAGGGCTCAGGCGACTGCGGGGACTGCAGTTTGATCCCCGGCACCACATGCTGCGCCAGCGCCACCACCAGGGCAGGCTGAGCCAGCCACAAAATGAATAAATAAAGAAATAAACAAACACAGCAAGCAAACAAATAAATAAATAAATAAAAATTAAAAAAAAAAAAAAAACTGGAACAAAAAGAATTAGTGACTCCATGCCCCAACAGCTTTCTAGACCACACTCAAAATATTACAATTTGAGGGTGCTTTCAAAGGTTGTAATTATTATACTTAGTGTTAAATTCCTAAAATATCTCTATGTCATTGCATAGGCTTGGTGTTACCCATTTTCCTACATTTCTTCAGAAAGAAACCATTGTGAGGAGAGGGAGTAGGAGTTGGGGCTTATGTGTGGACTGTATTCCTAGGAGTAAATGGAACACAGTTCTCCTAGCAGTGGGTGTTGGTTTCCACTTTTTGGATATTGTATGCTACATATGCAACATCCCCCGCCTCTTTTTCTGTGTGGTTCTGGGGATCAAACTCTGGACCATGCACTTGCCAATCAGGCATTTATGCTATTGATCTATATTCCCAGCCACACACCTTTTTATTAACTTCAACTTTTAATGAATCCTGATACATTGCTGTCTTTTAACAGTGATAACCTCGATAAGATAATAACTGCTGTTGCCTCTCTTATCAGGTAGTACTGGGTTTAGGCGAACTGTTTTGCTACAGACCAGATGCTCTTCATAATAACATTTCTGTTAGTTTCAGATTCCAGAGAAGCTGGGATTTCAGACCAACGGAATAAAAATAAGGGCTGGACAGATAGCTCAGCAGACTAAAGGGCCTGCTTAGGGAGATTCAGCGATGGAGATTCAATCCCAGTGCACCCTGCCAGTCCCTAGGGCACACTGAGATGGTGACTGAATGTCTTAGTTACTCTTCTCTCATTGCTGGGACAAATATCCAATACCCAAAATAAAGGAAGGAAGGGTTTATTCAGCTCATAGTTACTGGAAGTTTCAGTCCATACTTGGCCAGCTCCAAGGCAGACTGGCATATGGCAGAAGGCAGCAGTTCATGGAAGCAGAACAATTGCAACAGAGGCAACAAACCGATAATAGCAACAGAGGCAACTGACCAACAAGGACAACAGAGAGCAACAGAGTAGGAACATGTTTCTCTGTCTCTCTTATGTTAGATTCAGGCTCTCTGCCTCAGGCTATCTGCCTCTGGCCACACTCATAATCCTAACAGTACTAAGATCCATAATCTCAGCAATACTAAAACGCATAATCCCAGTGGATCATGAGTCAGTCTCAAACTCTAGAATTCCCCATGCCATGACTGCCTGAGTCTTTGGGGGAACTAGACACAACTAGACACAAATCATAACATTCCATCCCTGGAATTTTAAAGTTTCATGCACAACTCTTTGTGCAAAAGACATTTTTGTCCAGCTCTCAGAGTTGCCAAAGTCCCACTAGTTTCAACATTGCTGAAAAGTCTAAGTCCCAAGTCTTCTTCAAGATCCAAGGAAAACTCTTAGCTGTGAGCTCCTGTACAAAAGAAAAGTTAAACACATCCAACATTCACAGGCACAAGAGAAATATTACCATTCCAAAAGTTGTAATCAACAGGGAAATACAACACATTGGGACCAAAACAAGTCCAAAATCCAGCAGGAGAAACATTAAATCCTGTAGTTTCAACGGGAACATCCAAAGCAGTCTGTACTGAGTTATGAGGGCCAAAGGCCTTATGTGGCTCCACCCCTAAGGTACTCTTGGTGGTAGCTCCCATGGCTTCTCTCTTAGGCTGGCTTTGCTCCTTCTTTGCAGTTTCCCTCAGAGAGTCCACATTTTCCAAACTTCTGGAGTTCCCGCTGAATTGGCTTCTCACTCTGCTTCACACACTGCCTGGCCTCCCAGGTCTTCTTCTGAAATCAAAGTGGAAGCCTTCTTAACCTAACAACTCCTGCATTCTGAATGCTCCTAAAACCAATAACACATGGATGATGCCAAGGTCTGATGCCAGCTGGAGAAGTAACCAGGCTTTCTTTTCTCTTGGCAGTAGGGGTCGAGTGCCTGGATTGAAGAACACTCTGACTCTGATTCAGAGGAACAAATTCTCCATGCCAATGCCATCTTGGAACCTGGTGTGGCGGCTGCTGCCATTCTCAAACTAGGGGATCTGTGGCTTTCTTCTCAATGTAAAGTTTTTCTCCCTTGCAATTCTGAGGCTGAAAAGGGTGGAGAGCTGCCACCTCCTGTGGTGCTCTCACACCATCTTTTTGATTCTCTGATTCCTTCCCAGCAGTGGAGATCCATTGAGCTCTATCTTTGTAGTCCACAGCTTTATTAGAGCTTCTTTTCTGGCCAAACTCACAACATTTTAAATCATCCTTCTTGGCTCTTTGCTCTTGGTTTTCAACATAAATCTGGCTAACAGATTTATGTAACAGATCCCAGTAACAACCATGCTACCACCCCAATAGTTCTCTGCTTTGAAATATCTTTTGAAAGATTAATCAGTCTGCCATCCTTAATCTCAGTCTTAGGCAAAGTCTCTGGGCACAAGCAAAATTCCAACAGACTTTCAGCAAGCAATAGCACAAATCATCTGTAGTCGACAGCCAATGCAGCCCTTCTTCCCAGAAGAAACCTCCCCAGCCTGGACTTTATAGACAGGCTTCCAGAAAGTCTTTCAGTCTGAGCTCTGACTAGAATCTCCCCTAGAGAACAGCCGAAGCTGTTCCAGCTCTTTGCAAGTAGAGGACCTCTCCAAACCTTTCCTATCTCTTCCCATAAGCCATTTCCCAAAATTTGTAATCCACATGGTCATGGTAGTCACAGCAATGACCCCACTTCTCTGATACCAAATTCTGTTTCTCTGTCTCTCTTAAAGTACATTCAGGCTATTGTCCCAGGCTGGGAAGGTACACACACTCATATGCTCAGCAGTACTAAAATCCATAATCCCAGCGGTACTAAACACATAATCCCAGTGTCTCATGAGTCAGTCTCAAACTCTAGAAGTCCCCACATCATGACTGCGTGTTTATGGACAACTAGAAACACACCATAACACTGAGACTGGGCATGGTGACATGCACCTATAATCCCAGCACTTGGGAGGCTGAAAACAGGAGGATCACTATGAGTCTGATTTGTGTAGTGAGACTCTGTAGACCCAGTATGAAATACAATTTTTAAAAAAAGTAAGCATGCATTTTCATCTAGAAAGTCAGAATGTGAGATTATTTGGAGGATATAGTCAAGTTAAACTGATAATGGCTTGTAGTGACATAAATAACTTTTAGTTAATTTCTGAAGAACAAGAAATAAAGTCTGACTTCCTTTGCTTGATTTTCCAAGCCTCTATACATTGCCTTCAAGGTATATTTATAATAATTTTTCACATGTTAATCTTTATCTAAACTTTGCTTAAGACAGATGTATTTACTTGAACAAAATCTCCCCATTCTTTTGCTGTTGTGTCTTTTCTTTATTTGTGCCGTCTTTTCAGAACCCGTTCAGAAAAAAAAAAAAAAAAATTCAGTAGGCAACTTTAGTGGCCACAAGTACATATAAGTCCAATTTCTCTTAAATATAGCTGCAAAATAACATCTATAATCCTCTGAAAATTCTGGAGTCAGGTATTCAACAAAAGAAACAAGTTATTAGTTAACTTTCAAAGACTAATATTCATCCTCACCATCATGTTATTCAAAAGTTATGTTTTCATTATTAAGAATGTCATTTTTCTTTTTTCATTAGGAGTTGATACAGGAGAAAGACACTCCCAACCTGAAAGATAATTGGGGATGAGTTCAAGTTTGTGTTCTCTAAAATCAAAGAATAAATTCTAGGAACAATGGAGGTTAAGAGCAGAATGTATTTACGCAGGGAAAGAAAGCTTCTGTCTGACAGAGGGACCCAGGGGCCCCTAGTGGGTTGTCAAGGAATCTGTCTTTTTAAGGACTTTTATAAAACAAATCCAAGGCACAAGTGAGTCCAAGGTGAGAAACATGGAACTCACAAGGTGGGCATGAAGGGGATAAAACTGTATTTGTCCAGTAAGATCACAAATATAATTGATTAGGTAACATGGATTAAGTCTTGATCAAATGGGGAAGCAAGTCACCTACAAGCAAGGAGACATGCATGCAGACCAGGGGCTTTTCCTGTGGGGGTTTGGGTGAGTGACTCCTGCTGACTTTTTTCAAGGTGAGGGATACCTATTTAGAATATTAATCCCTGGTGTTCATCCCTAGGGAGGTATGTGGGTGCATTTGTTTAAGCTTTTATCTTGCTGTCTGGCCCACAGCAGGAGTGTCTGTCTCTCCCACAGCTGCAAGTCACCTTGTCTTCAGTCCTGGCTCCTTGGAGGGCACAGCTCTGTCTGCCTGCCTAGAATATTTCTATCTAACTCAGCTGCTTACAATGGAATGATCAACAAAATGTACACTAAGCTGTTAAGGCATCTGTTAAGGAAATATTTCAAGTATACACGTAGTACTAATGACATCAGTGGGAACAAAGAATTTCAGTCCCTCCATGGTCATTAATATCAAGGGAATGAAGTTTAGTTAGATAGCGGTTATAGTTTAGGCAGCATTATTTCTTTAGAGTCATATGATGATCCTGCTATATCACTACATGAACACCAATCATGTGCTTAAAGTAGTCATATATTATTGATGTTGACTCAGAAAAGCCAGGCAATTTGGTAACAGCTGTAAGTTTTCTCTTATTTCTTCTTTGTGTTTCTTAAACGTAAACTATCCTCGCTAACACCAAAATTCTGTGGTTTGCCACCCAAATAATTGCTTTCCTATTTTTCTCAACATATAGATTCTCTCAAATGTCCTAATGGGTGTGTTTATTGTGAGATATGTAAACAGTTGTTAGACATAATATTTTACACATATTTTTCTCTTATTGTTTTTATGTTTTATTGTACATGGTCTACATACTTGTATACGTATTACTATTTTCTTCACAAGAAAATTTCAGGAAGTGCACAAAGTAAAAAAGTCAGAAGTCACTTAAGTGGGAAATTTTATCTTGGACTGACTTTTTAGATAAGAATATAAAGGGGAAAGCTATCTGATGATTCTGTTACATTTCTGAGTAAAAGGAATAATCCTTAGCTTTCTTTCCCCTAATTTTTCAGACTTGTCTTTAAAAATAGAGTATAGAATTGTTTAGAAGATGTTACGGAAGGTAATTAGAATGTCTTAACCTTGAGACATCTATTTTAGGTTTTGTCTTTATAACCATCTTCTTCAGCCTTTATAATTATCTGGCTGATGGTGATCAATCATGATGTTGATGGCAGGCATTTTTCATTGTTTTCAGTTCTACTTTTTAAAATCACATCTTTGACATCCTCAAGACTGAAATCCTGAATCAATCCACTGAGCAAGGACAGAGACAGCTAGCAGGCAATCCAGTTTCCCAGCTTGCTGTCTCAAAGTTGTGCGCCATCTCTGGATGCTCCATCTACTATGTTTGCCAGTACATTTTAAGAACACTGTGTAGGCATGGAGGTGATTTTTTCTAAAGCCTTGACAGTCTCAACATGAGAAATACATTCACTCGTTTACTGATTGTCTTCCATGTACAAAGTCCCAGGAAAGAATGGTTTTTGATAATTGCCTAAAGACATGGACAGAAAAACAACCAATCATGTCAGGTCACATTGCCTGCCACCTGGAACTTAAATATGAGCAAAAGTGAGTTGTTGCTGAGTTATAATGTGAAGTATTACTCAACATATCAGAGGCTCTGGGAGGTTCAATGTTTGCTTTGTATTATTTTTGCTGAGAGGACAGGGAGACGTATATTTAAAAAGAAAACAACAAGTTTATAACTTGTGACGTTTTGTTATTCTCTTTGTATTAAGATATGTTACAATACTTTTCTCATTCCCAGGGGAATGGAACATCTTGAAGGGAGGAATGACCCTGTCTCTTAGCCCCATTCACAAATGTAAATTCAGAGCATAAACTGCTAATGTTTTTCTAGTTTCCCTATTAACATATTTATGAGAGGGGCTAGAGTCTTTTTGGAAGAAGAGACAGCTTTTCTTATGGGATGAGTTGACCCTTTCATGGAGAACTCTGCTATGCACAAAAGTGATG
>PVKN010022908.1:0-14989 GCA_004027915.1 Capromys pilorides | reverse complement strand
GAGAGAGAAGGAGAAACAGATTTTTAAAATGATAGATTCTTTGGATGGAAATAATGGAGGCGTTTTAGAAAGGATATCAGACACTCATGGCCAACAAAGAAAGAAGAAGCTGGTCATGTTTTTCTTTCAGTGAAATACAAGTTAATAAAATATGGTGGATTGGTGCTGGTTTACTCCTCAGCAGTCATTTGCAACCTCCTTCTTCCTTCACAGAAACCTAATTTGTTTGATCATTATATTCAGGAAGAACTCTACTGTAGCAGAAGGGTAAATTCTGTCCTGGTAAGTGCTCTTAATCTCACTCCCCTTTGTGACTGGTTTAGGGAAGGGCATATGCCCTATTTGCAGCCAATAAAATGTAAAAGAAACTGCTGCTGTGGGAATCTTTAGATATTGTTCTGTGGTTTAAAAACAGAACAACTCTTGAAGAAGATAGTTGCCTTCCCTTTGTACTTTTAATAGTTTTATCTTTGTTAGAAGACAAGATAATGTTTGGTACTATTGCAACCATTTTTCGACTGTGAAAAGGAAGCCAAGAAAGAATTTGACCCTAAGCCCTGACACTGTTGAGATGTCGCAAAAGCACCAGCTTCAGAGTCTTTCTGGAACTCTTGTTACAGGACTTAGGAAAAGAATTGTTTACCACTACTTTGTGGTCAAGTATGTATTCATTGCTCAAAGAAGAAAATATCCTGAAGTGAAAGAGCGAAATAAAAAAAGGAGAAACTTCAGTTACCACCTCTCCACCCACACCCACCCCCCAAAAAAATCTCTTTCTGTGTAGCAGTCATTTTTTTCACCTCAAATCTCATTTTACCACCAGAACCTGGCCCATTGTAGGAGGGTCAATAAAAGACTAAAGAACTAACTTATAATCCACATAGTGGAAAAATATTGCCAAGAAAGTATTAGTATGCCTTTAAAATTTTTCACAAAGCCATTTCGTTTTATGTTTACAGTTTCCTGATAAGCTAAGCAGGTTAGATATGTCCTTTCTTAAAAATGTTTCATGAGATATAATATATATATATATATATATATATATATATATATATATATATATACATATGGCTGGCCATCACTATAATCTAGTTTTAGAATATTGCTACCACACAGCTATTGCTGTTTTGTATGAAAAGCTATAGGCATAGAACTATCTGGAAAGCATCACTTGCTGATAAAAGAGGAGTACGTCAATACTCTGGGAGTCCGAGCCAGAAGGATCATAGGTTTGAGTCTAGCCCAGGCAACTTAGGGATTTAGGGAATTAGCAAGATCTTGACTCTAAATAAGAAATAAAAAAAGTTCCATCATGTAGCTCAGTGAGAAGCCCTGGGTTCAATCCCTAGTACAAACAAATCAAACCAAAACAAAACAGGATGAGAAAGCATGGTGCTAGTGGGCTACTGCCTACTACCACTGTAAATAAGCAAGTTGCTACCAAATGTCTCACTCTTTGCATCCCCAGAATCTAACGCAAACACTTGTCATTCATTTCTTGAGAATCCTTAAGTGATATCTATAAAATGATAGAATATTTGAGAAATAAAGATTGGAGGGCAGGACTCTGGTCCAGGAGTCAGGGCCCTCAGAGCCGGGATCAGTTGCAGCTGAGCTTTTGGAGCACATGACTGGAGGTAGTCACACTATAGCTCTGGATGACCACAGTGTCCACAGATGCAAAGTCCCAAACTAGCCATGAAGGAGTAAGGACAGTTTAGTTAATGTTAGCTAAATACTTTTAACAAATTTAAACTCATCTAGATCTCAAAATTTGAACTGAAAAAAAAGCTGACTAAGGTCCTCAAAACATGAGAGTGACATTCCGGGACGCCGAAGGCCTAAGTTCCTGCTTGCTCTGACACTTCACTACTTGAGTCGCACGCACAGCCACCCAGACTTCCTGCTCACGCATAGAAGCCAGTAGCCCCATGCCTTATTGTAGCATATTTTAAAATGATAATTCATTTTCATTTATCAAAAATTTGAGCTTTAATTTAGCAGTACTGAAAAATAAAAACATTATACTGCTTTGGATGTATCAGCAGCTTTATTAGGACATTCACTCCAAAGTGCACGTGCAAAAAATTATAACCTCTGAGTAATTTTATGGTATATATTTCCTATTTCAAGTATTTATTGAACCCTCACCATGTAAAAAAAAACTGCCACTTTTCAGGCCTGTGATATGTAAGTCCAGCCACTGCTTCCCATCATTGAATGGAATTGACAATTTTATGCACAGGGAAAGGGAGGGGAGGTGAATGATAAAAAGAAGACAAACACACATAAAATCACTATGAGGGAGTATCATTGTGATGTTTCAGAGAAAAGGCAAGAATACAAGTGGAAGAGAGTTCGCAGAGCCTCCGTATTTGATGCATCATAAAAGAAGAATACAATTCTGAATCCCTTTTGGACATGAGAAGATTATAAATTTTAAATGAGTAGCGGACAGCGATGGAGAAGAAAGGGATGAAATTAGGTGCTAGTGGCAGGTATTTTCCATCTATTCATCAAGGAGATGGGTTTCATTAGTCTGAGACCAAGTTGGAATGAATATATACATACACATAAAGAAATAAAGACACAATTTACGTAGCAATTAAAATTATATCATCTCTACTTTTTCTTTAGGAAGATGAAAAATACTAATACATTAGCATAAGATCAAAATTCTAAATCAGTTCAGCTTTTTTGTCTAAGAGTCCTTTAAAACTTTGATAAAAAGCAATGACCCTTCTTGAAACAAAATAAAAATTATAAACACATTCAAAAGGGAAGAGAAAATGTGCCTCTTGTGAGAAGGTACAAGGATCCAGATGTCATACCAAGTTCCCAAGCAAACAAACAAAAAACAAAAACAAAAAGTTTGGTCATGATTCACACAGCCCAGAAATATTATGACCTCTAGACTTTAGAAATTTGCATATTAAAAACAGACTGTTAGAGGAGTTAAACTCACATATCCACATCACATGACTCCCTTCAACTGGTTTTAAGATCTATTCAATAAAAAACAAACCAACATAAAACAACAAGAAAAAATCCCTCCACTTAAAAAAAAATTAAAGTGGAACAAACAGAATAAACATATTAGCAAGCTGAATACATACACATGAGGAAACGACATTAAACCCAGAACAACTCTGTGGGCTTAATTTTAGGATATGAAGATCCCCATGTGTCACGGTCACAGTCTAATATGAAACCTTCCAGAGCTTTTAGGAGTGGTGGAAAGTACCAGCTCTCGCCAAAAATGAAGTTTTCTCTTCATTTTGAAAAGTATAACAAAAGTATCAGTCTTGCTGAGGTCTATTTTCACCAATATCGAAGTTAGAAATTGTTCCATTTAACTGCTAGATTTTCTGAGCTACTACTAGTTTGTAATCCATTATTTAGAACCCTTAGGGACAGAGTTTTTGAGATTTTAAAAAGGAACACTGGACAGACCATATAATATACAACATCCCTAAATGGGGGCTGGGGCTCTACCTAGTCACTGAAATTCTGCAGCACGTGGATGATGATCACGCCAAGTAAGATTAGAAAACATAGTGAAGAAATACATGTCAGTACACTACGAGTTTTAGCACCCAGTGAGCACTAAAACCTTTTGGTTTTCAGATCTCTTTGTAATTTTGAATCGCATGTGGTGGTGTAGACTCCTATCACGTTCTGGGAAAGACAGTCTAAAGTAAACAAGGCCAGTATCTGGTCGTCGGAGAGCTTATAATCAAGTAGAAGGCACACACACACAGAGTTTTTGACAAGCCAACAGTGAGGATGAAGACAGCTGTCCATTTGACTAAAAGTATCAGAGTTACAGAAATGGGGAATAACTTCCAGAATCAGAGACTCAAAATCCCATCTTAGGGCAGTGAAGTGGCAGTGGCAAGAAGAGCAGAACTTGGGAGTACTTCCTAACTCACTCTTTCTTTCTTTTCTTTCTTCTTTTCTTCCTTCCTTCCTTCCTTCCTTCCTTCCTTCCTTCCTTCCTTCCTTCCTTTCTTTCTTTCTTTCTTTCTTTCTTTCTTTCTTTCTTTCTTTCTTTCTTTCTTTCTTTCTTTCTTTCTTTCTTTCTTTCTTTCCTTCTTAGTACCAGAAATTGAACTCAGGACTTTGTGTTTACCAGGCCAGCACTGTGCCACTGAGCTAGCTATATCCCTGGACCTCCCCAACCATTTCTGATAAGAACTGTCAGCAGAACCTATAAACTCCACAGATTCCTTCCGTGAGACATGAATTTTCAGTTCCATGGTGGAACCGGAAATCTTTGCACTTAAGCAAACACTCATTCATGTGATTCTGACCATCAGTGCAGCTTAAAAAGTTTTGATTGCAGTATGTGGCTCTCACATCTGAGTGGGCATTAACATCAAGGGCAAAAACAGATCTCTCAGTCCCACCCCTGGTACTTCTTATTGGGAGGGCAGTGGGGAGAGCTTCGATATTTACATTAATGACAAGTTTCCAGGTGATGCTGCTGCTGTTGGCTGTGGGAATAAATATACAGTGAGAATCACTGTCTAGCAATGGGTAATTCAATGTTAGGAAGTAGCTTAGCAATCACTAGGACTTGGAGGATGAACCACTACTGCAATGGTACTGAGGCTGGATGTGCTGTATGTTATTTGCTTAACTTTTTTATTACTTTTAATAAGAAATATCAATGTGACAGTTTCAAACGATGTTAGTAGTACATTCTCAATAATTGATACAATGCTTATTGTTGGCCTCATAGTAGTTATTCAGAGCACAGGATGCAGACATGATATTTTTTCTAATGATTATTGGTACAAAAATTTCTTTTCATTGAACTAAGAGAAAGTGGTTGTATACATAGTCCAATATTCCATAATCTTAGTGGGTTAGTGGCAGAACTGGCAATGTCGAAAGCTCTTGATTTAAGCCTTTTACAAGTGCTAGTGCTGTATGTTAAATTTAGATAAGAACTATAGCTCTGGGTCAGATTCTGAGGATTTGGGGCTAGCAGGATGGGTGGGAGTTGAGATACATACGAGGCTTGTCATTTATCCAATAAATAACCGACTGACCCCGTGCATCAGGCAGCAGAGATGCAGCAGTGTTGTAGTGAGGTCATCACAAGCTATACTAGTACTTCAAAAGTGCAGTTCTACTATAGTTTGAGTGTATCTCCAAAAGTTCATATGTTAGAAACTTAACCCCTAACACAAGAATAATGGGAGACGGTGCCTAGTGGGAGGTATCTAGGTGACAAGAGCTCCACTCTCGTGGATGGATTAATGTAAATTATAAAAGGGCTTGAAGTCATGAACTCAACTCCTTGCTTTCTCTTGTCCATGTGATGCCTTATGTCATGCTATAACATGGCAGGAAGGACCTCACCAGATAGGGCCCCTTGATCTTCCACTTCCCAGACCCAAGAGCCATGAGCCAAACAGACTTCTATCATTTATAAATTCCTCAGTCTGTGATATTCTGTTACAGAAGCACAGGATAAAGTACAACAGGATCTCCAAAGGACACCGGCAATACCTTGAGCTATTTTGGGGTGTCACAACTGAGGAATAGGAAGTGCTACTGATACCAGGGATACTGCTAAATATTCTGCATTCCGCACAGGACAATCCTGACAACAGAGAATGATCTGGCCCAAATTCTAATGCTGCCCTAGTCTATATTTATATCCAGACAGGAAAACGAAACCTAATATATACTACATGATGTCTGTCAACTCCAACTCAGCACCTCCCTTTTAGAAGAAGTTAACTGTAACCTGAGTCACAACAACTGCCTTTGATCTCAGACACTGCTAGGAATTTGACTTTCAAATTATTTTATAAGCATTAATTAGAACACTTTTTACTCTCTCACCTTTCAAAAGAGAAGTATTTTTTAAAGCAGAAATGAAAAATCTGAGAAGCAAAGTCTTTCCTTCTGTTTTCTGCTACAGAGAAGAGGCCACAGCATCCCTCATCAGCAGTTTCTACTATTCAAATGAGAAACTTGGAGACTCTGAGAAAAAAGCTATCCATCAGAAAATCACAGTCTTCCTTCTCCAAGAGGACTGCATTTGAAATGCAGGGATTAAGCAACATGAGCCTGGCGACCTCACAGGAAGGCCCTCACTCTGAATCCACACAGGTCTGTGCTGAGAGCACCTGATGAAAGGTGCTTGTTAGGAAGAATAAGGGACTCCTTGGACACTGAGCATGAGAGCTTTAGTACATATCAAATGTGAGAAGCACCAAAGGATAAGTGGGAAATATGTTTCCTGTTTGATGTATTCAAATTCCCAGGCTCAAGAATGAGAGAGTTTTGGGGAGGAATATGGAGCAGAAATGCCAAGCATGGACAAGCTGGGTCAAAGGTTCCCAGAAACTGAGGAAAAACAGCAGGGAGGTCATGGGATGAGAAAGCAGTAATGAGCCTAGACAGAGGGTAACAATTTGCTCAGCCATTAGCCAGACAGGCATGAGAGACAAGAGCAAGGGTAGCTACAAAGTGAAGACGAAATAGTTTCTCCCAAGCATATCCTACAGCTATAAAGTGTACAACCTTCTTCAAGTGACCATGGTTTTCTTGTTTCCCAAGGAAGTTTGACCTCCTGAAGCCAAACACCACCAGAAACTTTGCTTTTTAAAAACCACACCAATAAGAATGAAACATTCTAATCTTGCTAAAAGGTACTAAGTGACTTTGACTCAGAGAAACAGCCTTGATTCCCAGCAGAAGCACAGAGCTTCATGTAAAGGTTTCTAGGCACAGGATTGCTCATCAGGCCCTGGATCCACCTGACAGGGTGAAACTGCTATTGACCCCTTGCTGCACAGCTTTGCTTTAAGTCTATTAAAACACTTCTTCTGGGCTGGTGATACAGCTCAGTGGACTAAGTGCCTGCTTAGGCAAGCACAGGGACCAGAGTTCAATCCCTGGTACCACATGCTACCCTCCATCCTCACCCCACAGATGCATTGAGCAAGCCACCAAGTCTGGGCATGGTGGCAAACACCTGTAATCCCAGCGCTGGTGTGGCTGAAAACAGGAGGATCACTGCAATCCAAGAGCTGCATTGCGAGACTCTGTACCAAATATATTAAAACAAAACCAAAACCAAACAAAACAAAAACATTGTTTCATTGAAATCCCATCATGCCTCAAAATTTGTAATTACTTTTTTCCTTCTGTTTGATTGGATATCCTTGCTTGGTTTCATGCCAGATGTAAACGAAGAGTTGAAAATATCATTTGCCTGCTCAGCCCCAAATATAGTGCTCAGGATCCACAGAATCATCTCAGGCTCTGTGTTCTGTGCATGTGCCCTGGGTTTCATGACTTTAACAGACTATGTCATCTTGCTTGATCAGTTTTGCCTCTTAGCAGCAGGACTTCTCTTATGCAGTCTCAATAAGCTGCTAAACTTAACAGACTTCGTCAGACTTTTGGAGAATTTTGTGGGCCTCCAGGAAATTCTTTTCAGCCTCTTGGTATGCTCAACAAAAAACTGGACAAAACATGTATTGAAGGTAGTGCAGATGTATATTTACTGAAGGTGGAAAAGAAGTACACTCCGTACAATGGCAGCAGGCCAGTGAACAGATTTACAGTGACCATGAGGTTAGTGCTTTTCTGTCGGGAAATTCCTAAATTGGATTCTCCCTCATGTAAAATAAAGAATTTGGGACAGTTGTTCTATCGAAAACTCACTTGGCCTAGTACCATATTCAGACTATCTATGGAGGACTCGCTTGGTTTCATGCCAAATGTAAATGAAGAGTTGAAAATAGCACTTGCCTGATCAGCCCCACATATAGTCTCAGGAGCTGCAGAGTCATCTCAGACTCTGTATTCTGTATATGTGCCCTGGATTTCATGACTTTGACAGATTATTTCTACTCTCTTGATTGGTTTTGTCCTAGCCCTAATCTGATGACTTTCAGTTTGTTCCAGGTAGTCTTAGGCTGATGGGACCGAAGCAGTGGCTAGAAAGAATAAAGGGCCTATTGAGCCCCAAGAAACACTGACAACTGCTAGCAACTATTGAAAAACTCAAACACCAGAAAACCTGTCTTAAAAACAAATGTGTCCTTTTCTTCCTATTGACTATATGCTTAGGAAAGAACGTATGGTTAGTAGCTTTGAAAAGACTCTAATTCAACTTAGAGCCCAATAACCATAAATTATTTATAACTCTCCATGTGCTCAACTGCCATGTATTATAGGCCCGTAGAACCTACACCTCTTTTCTAGGCTGTATGGTAGGTACAGTGAGTAGAAGTCTTTGACTAGAAGAATCAATGACCCAATCACAGCAATAAGGCAACATCTGTCACCATCACAGAAGACAAATCCTAAGAAGCAAATCAGTCAACAGAGCAATCATAATGGAGGCACAAATGCCCACTTATAAAGTCTGTATGGAAACTTAGCCTTTGTTCTAACCCCCAGCTCATAATTTATTCAGAAGCCGCATATGACCTTACAGTGTCTGTCAAGGACTTTTGTTTCTCCACATCCACCTGTTCAACTGGCCTTTTGAATATGTAAGACTAGACTAGTTCAAAATGATGTTAAAGGCTGGCAACATAGCATGGTCAGTGAGGTAGCTCAGTGAACTAAAGCGCCTGCTTAGGCAAGCTTAGGCAAGTGCAGGGACTGTGGTTTGACCCCTGGCACCACATGCCATGCCAGCCCCGCCTCCAGGGAGGGCTGAACTGGCCAGAGTCTGAGCATAGTGCACACACTTGTAATCGCAGAGCTGGGGAGGCTGAAAGCAAGAGGATCACCATGATTCTGAGCTGCACAGTGAGGCCCTTGAACAACCAAATACATTTTTAAAAAGATGTTAAACAACCCTTTCTTCAAGCTATTTTTCTATTCCATGGAGGCTACAGCCTGCAACAGCTGTAATAAGAAAGAGGGAAACTCCAGATGTGATGATCTAGAGACACCTCAGGGTACTTCATTATGAATATTTAGACAGTTTTCCTCTTGTTATGAAAATTATGGCAATATGTTACCCAGCATGAGTTTCCATTGAATTTCAGTATTATAGAAGCTTTTTCTTGGTTGGGGGGAGATAGGGAGAATGTTAGTTCTTTAAATCCTGATCAGCTGAATTTCACTTTCACTCAGAAAATACCAAGGCACAATAACGTTTTTTGAATCATCGTAACTCTCAATCTTAATGCGAGCATGCTAAGGAGACAGGTATACTATAAGGAGCTATCCTCTTCTGTACCATGGACAAGTTTCATTATGGCTTGACTTAAGAGTAGAGGGAAGAAGGAAGAGGCTGCCTGGATCCCAAGCTTAGGATAATTTCTAATGGCTGGTCGGCATACTTCACCTCCTACCTGAACACAAATGTGACATCAAAATTCAGACGGAATTTTTAGAGGACCGAGGTGGCACTAAATGGAAATCATGGGAAAACAAGTATCCTAGAATTTACTCTTGGCAATGAAAGCTGGATTTATGTAGGGTGAGACTAATTTGCAAAAATTTTTGTCCTGGGATCCATGAAAAGTGTCTGTCAGTAAACACCCCTCAAGGCTACACTGACAGTGACAATTTTTTGTGACCTCCTACCCGCTTAGAGGCACATTAACATCTATGCTCAATGAAAACTCACATCCTCAGCGAACTGTTCACATTTTCCTTCTGTCTCTTCCATCTGGCTGCTCAATTCTTGGAATACACAAACCTTTTACTCGAGTCCTAAAGCTTTTAGAATTGAATCAAAGGATGAAGATGCTGAAAGAAACCTCAAGGGTTTTCTTTAGTAGAGCCCTATGACTTAACAGACAATGAGCAAGAAGGCCAGAGAAAGCAAATTGTTTGTTCAAGGTCATACTGCTACATAATGACAACAGAACTGACCCTCTCAGAACTCTAAGATAAAACATTCTACCTGTCTATACAAATCCAGGCTTCATTAGCAACCCATTCCTGAGCCATGGTATTTCTAGAGAATGAGGTATGTGGATGTAGTTAATCGGTATTCATAGGACTGAATGATACATGAGCTTGAGCCAAGATTTTCCCATAATAAGCGGAGCACTTGTAACTTGTATACATTCCCAAGCCCAAGAAGTCCATATTAGGCCCAAGAATTACTCTCTTATTCAATATGGTCACCAATCAGCACAAGTACTGAGCACTCAGAATGTGATTCCTTGAAAACTCTGTCAAATACACATAGAATTGTAGACATCACATGAACAAAAGGGTGAAAGTTCCTTTTAAAATAATTTTGTGCAGATTACATGTTGAAAAGATAATATTTAGTTATATTAAATGAAATATATTAAAGTTAATTTCAAGTATTTCTTTTCTTTTTAATGTGGCCACTAGAAACTTTTAAATTACATATGAGGCTCTCATGACATTTCCATTGGCTAGCACTGTTGAAAGACACAGCTAACTCTTTCCCCATTCACTCATCTAATCCTTCCAAAAACACTAGAAGATGTGAGGATGATCTGGCTATAACATCTATCACCCCATTGATCATCAGGGTTGATCTGGCTGATCTGGTTGGCTAGGGGGGTGTCCCCTTCCTCCCTCAATGCTCCATACGTATCCCTCATGAAGCTGTGCACTCAGTTGAAGAGGACACCCACCCCCGACAGAGGAGGACCATTCCTCAGTCAAAGGTATACGAGTAGCTGTGCTCCCCTGCTAGGACCTCCAACAAGCTCTCAAAAAAGACTGTAATCTACCATCCACAGGGTTGACTTAAATATTTGGATGCATTCAGTATTCCAGCAGATGTGCATTGAGGACAGTAGGAAATCAAGGGTGGGTCATGGTCAGAGTAATTAGGTCTTGCTGACCCAAAGGCCTGAGAATTTCCTGAAGTGTTTGAGTTGCCATTCTCTAGAATCTTCCTGCCACCTAAACTACGCAAAGTTCTCAGTATATATGGATAAATCCCAGCTCTGCACATGGGTGAAATACATGTGGTAGCAAAGAATCATATTCCATAATGGAGAAAAACCCCTAAGAGTTCTATATCTAATTAGTGCTACCTGTCCTACCCATGGGCATCTAATGAAACACTCTGGTATATTTTTACAATGTGTTTAAAAAAGTTATGAAGTTTATATAAGAATTTTTTTTAAAAAATAAGGAACTTACTCTTTGCCCTGCTGTCCATCTCTGTTTTCGACAAGTCTGGAGTTGCCATAGTTGGAGGTAACTTCTTCCCGATAGTCTGAGGAAGGAAAAATTATAACTTTACACATCAAAATGATGTTCTTCATTAAGCAAGGAACACATTCAAGATCATCATATGAGCAGCTGACTATATCAATAGAGACACAGTACCTGGTCTACTTAGGGTGCTCCAAAGTAACTCCAGAGTAGAAGAACAGAAATAAGGAGGAAAAATAAAATGAAGGAATGCAGACACAATGAGCTATAAAGACAGATGGATATGCAGGTGGACAGTCAGGCAGAAGCCAGGGAGCCCAGAGTTAAATGAGTATTCTGACACCTTAGAACATCATCTCATAATCATCTAGAATTATCTTAGAATCATTTAAGATTCCACCTTCATTATGGGATATAAGCTAATACAATCTTGTTCTCTGAGACAGGTTTAACAGCCAAAATGAAAACAAGAATGGCAGCAGCTCCTTCCCACTCTTTGGGGCCTTGAACAGGTCCTTTCCCTCAGGCCCTCTGTATTTACTGACTAGTCATAAAATAAAAGACTATGAGTTTGTTCACTTCTTGTCTTTCACTTGAATCTAATTCTATTATCATTCACTGTTATGAACCCTCCATAAAGAAGATCAGATATTTTCTCTGTTCTGAGACATTCTTAAAAACCAAGGCTACTCAACAGCTCAAAACCAAACCAAAGCAAAACAAAACAAGCCCCACAAACCAACCAACTCCATAGTTTCAGAGATGGAGGTTGTTCCCACTTTTTGTCACCAAATTTCTGTGACCATGATTAATGCCTGAGAAAAAATGGCCAGTGATAGCAGAGCAATAGCCATCATCACCAAGTAGCTGGGTAATGGGACTTCCCCACAATGAACTATTGTACCAGGGAGAACTGCAGCCAGTGGGAAACTAAATAATTTTGCCTCTTGGACATATAAAGAGGAATGAGCTGCATAATTCAAAAACTGGCATGGTGAAATTTTTCTTCAAATAAAACTGATTCACCTCAGTTTTTAATTTAAAAAGTTCTTCATGCTTCAAACAGTGAGACTAACATTAAATATGAATAAATCACAGAAAGAGGATAAGATAAATCAAATCTTTGGCTCTTCATGAATTTTTAAAAACATTTGTGACAGAAAGCCTTTACATTTTACGCGGTGACATTTTTATTTAGTGCTGCCAGGCTTTCTATATTGGATAAAAAATGAAACCCCAAATAATATGCCACTCTGCAGCTGCTGCTAAGTACTCAAACTAATAACAGTTTATGCTTCCAAGGAAACACCTGGGGAAAACAGTTTGATGCTCTTCTGCCATAAGGTCAAACAATTTTTGAAACAAGGTCTCACTATGTAGTTCAGACTGGCCTTGGATTCACTATATCACCCAGGCTGGCCTCAAACTTGCAAGGATCATCCTGCCTTGGTCTCCAGAGTGCTGAGATTACAGGAATGCACCACCACGCCCAGCTTCATAAAATCAAATACAATGAAGAACTTTTTGTAGAAATACCTCGAAATGTTAGGTACTATCAGTAAAATGAGAGGCTATCAAACCATCATTTGGACTTCATCATTTCACTGTGCATACTTCCAATAGCATCCTTGCTTTTACCACTATGCTTGACATATTAGGAAGCAGAAAACAAAAACAAGTAGAACTTCACTTACCATTCACAATGAAAAGAGGAAAAGAGTAACATGCAATAGAAAACATAATTTCCAATCCTGAATTTGTTTTCCTTAGAAAAAGAGACATGCAATGGTTGGGGCTTTAACCATGTGTCCTCCCTTGGAGAAACCTTGGCAGGTTGTGTATTTTTATTCTTTCTTTGCTAACAAAAAATACTCATGTCTGAGGTCCTGGTCTACCAGAATGGCCAAGTAAAAATATATCAAGAAAGACTACCAGTAGAACACACCTTGGTACAGAAAGAGACAAGTAAGTGATGCTTACTCTGGTTCTTCTCTCTATTTCTGAAAATACAGCTCACTTGCCTTTATGTGAATCCCAGCAACAGAACAATGATGAAGTTGATATTATGCTCATCTTCTAGGGGATGCTGGATCTTAAGTCCTTCCTTGTCTTTTGTAGCCCATGATTACAAGTCTAGAAGACACCAAATTTCTCTCCCCTCAGCCTGCTCCTGTAGGTGTTTCAGAAATGGAAATGTTCTGGAGTTTGTCTCTTCTTTATAACTTAGAACTAGACAAGTATGGCCTGTGTGACCAGTAGCAGCTGAGAACTCGGTAGCAAAGCAAATTCTAGGCCTCATCCCAGACTTTCTCAATCAGAAACTTGAGGGATGGTGCCCAGAAGTGTTGGAGGGAACACACCCTCCATGAGATTGAGATGCCTCGTCAAGTTTGCGAACTACTAACCTAGATATAGCAGAGATTCCATGACTGTTAATCATATGCAACATTTTTCTTGGATAAAAATTAGGTAATCTGACACTTACTTTATAAAACATTTTTTTTCACTCTTCTTCCTTCCCCTTTCCACCAAATGCCTTCTACTTTCTCTATTCTCACTGGCATAAGAATTTATCACTGCTACTAAACCACACATGTCTGTGTATGTCATGTATAACTGAAGAAGAGCTATGATGAAGGCCTTGGTAGACAGAAAAACCAGAGATTCTCTTGCATATATCTCTCCTGAACTTCATAGGCAGCAAGAGAGGAAGCTGGCTTGCCATGGCTGCCACAGAGAACTGAATATCTTCACATTTGGCTTCCCCCACAGAATGCCCATTTCTTGCCCTCCTGGGAGCCATAAAGAAGACAGTTTATCTAGGACCCATAATAGTCAGGGATCTATGGGTTGTGTTGATCCTGCATAGGCCTTACCAGCAAATAGGCCCATTTTATTATATGGCTTTGGAAAGAAGAGACACTCAAGCTCCATGCCCTAGCTAGGCACAATATCTTGCCTACCCTTGTCTGAAGTGGTTAAAGACTTCTCAGTGCACACATTCATGTTGGACTGGTTTTCTTGTCCCTCATCCAGAAGCCAGATATGTCTTCAAGGATGTATAGGCCTCAATAACACAAAGTACCACTGTGGATCTACTTTAAAACAGTCATCAGCAGATTAGCATTACTTTTGTATCACTATCTCAATTTAAATTTTTGGGCTGGAGAGATAGTTCAGTGGCATAAGCACCTGCCTGGCAAGCACAAGGTCCTGAGTTCAATCCCCAGTAAAGCAACTACAACAACATTAATTTTAAAAAATAAACCATTCAGAAAATTCATTCTGAGGTAGAAGAAATAAAGGAAAGAGAAAAGTAAACTATAATTGTAAGGTATGATCAAATTTACCCAAGGTTATCCATATCTGTAGTCTATAGCTTCACTCCCTTGGCACGCTTGTACTCCCTAGGTTTATTCATTATTTTACAGACTCATCATACTTAAATCCATTAAAGATACTATAAATCTATTAATTAACCTGACATTAATTGTTAACATGTTGATAAGGTAAAGGGCAGCAACCTGACTTCAAGATGAAGAACCAGATTTACTGGGCTCAAAGAATGCGTTTAGGCAAAACATCTTAGATACTTACCTTAAAAGATATCTCCAAAAACGGAAATATCCCCAACTCTAGACCACAGCACACTTTGTTCGAGCACCCATACTCCATTTGCTGAGTGCATAGTTCTTTAACTCAGGCTAACCAACCCATCTATGCCTCTCTGTGATGTGTACCAAAATTCTTCTATAACGAGTCTACTGAACTTACTTTGTGAGAGTAGCAAGTTGAGGTCTCCATCTGTTTTGGGGGGACCTCTTTGAACTCCATCTGGTGATAATTT
>PVKN010022907.1:0-14997 GCA_004027915.1 Capromys pilorides | reverse complement strand
AATCTATTGCTCAGGCAAAAGCAGGATTGTGTGATACAATTTAAAAGGCCGGCAGCTGCATTTCATCCTTTTCACAAGAAAATAACCCCTTACTCCAGTGAAGCTAAAAATAAAAATGGCAGTACATTTGGCAACCACGCTTCTTCCTTTATTACCTCAGCAGTATCTGAATAAAATGTCTTATTAAGCAAGATATAAGAGCAATGAAAGGGAGAGTAAGTCAAATTAGTTGACATCTAAGGCTCAGTGCATCATAGACAGTGAGGGTAGTTACTGTTTAGTAAAATGGATTTAATGCTTAATATAAATGCTGATATTTAGATGGCTATATTTTGGCAACTCAGGGCAGAGAGAAGTGGCTTGGAGCCAGTATATCTAGGTGTTAGGTCCTGTCCCGACACAAACCACTTGTATTGGCACCAGGTGATTCACTCTGTCCCGCTGAGCCCCACTTCTTCTGGCAATTTCTCTAGCAGGGCCTGCATTCACAGGGGAAGGGAAGACCACGGGCGTTGGGGCCCACTTCACACTGACAGGTGTACTGGAGTTAGCTCCAGATATTATTCCTAATGATCTATACACTTCTCACCTTTGTGTGATAGCATTCTGGATCCCTCATTAACTCCATCGCCCAATATGAACTCTACCACCTCATGGGCTGCAGAGAACAGTGCCCTAGAGGTTGACACTGGGGAAGGAGGTGGCCAGGGAAGAAAACACGGCCAGGCCTGTCAGGAGCATGGCTGGAACTGAATGTGTGCGTGTGAACAGGCAAGTGTGTATGCAGATGACTGTTCTGAGGAGTAATTTATCTATGAGTCAGGAAGAACTTTTTCCTAAGTCCATATACACTATCAGCTCTGTGTGTTTCGTACTTGGAGAAGATGGGAGTGAAGCAGCCATGCCTGGGGAGGCCTATGTGCTAGGGCCTCTCCTGACCTCCTGTTGTCTCCTTTATGTCAGTGGCCACCAGCATGGAGCAGACATCATTCCCAGCTGAAGGAGTCTTGGAAAAGCAAAGTAATCCCCCCAAAATTACATAGCTAGCTATTTGCAGAATAGAGACTCTTAGTAGATATTCATTTTATATCTGGTTGCTTGTTGCTTTATGATCAAAAGGCCCCTGATTATACAGCCTTCAAATTTCTGTGTGGAGAAGACCCTTTCCTGGGTCTTCTCTGGGTGCCAGAGACCACTGCAGCTCAGTCTTACAAGGTTCTGATTTTGGTTGAGTTCTCCTTGATGACTCTAAGAATCCTGTCATTGAGGGTTTCAGTGACAAAGGAAGGCTTGGGCTTAGTCTAGCTATGTTTACATTTTTTTGGTCAAAAGTCACCAACTGGTGTGAAGGGTTTGTTTATGCTTCCTTTCTTTGAGCCTTCTCTTCTGTTGTGACAGAGTTGGGGACATGTTGAAAAACAGGCTATTTAGCAACAAGTGCCTTGTATGGTCAGTCTTAGGTACTACTGGAAAATGACAGCATGTGGTGTCCACCTGAGGTGTCAGCAGATCTTGTCACCTTTCATTCACAAATGAGCTCACTGAAGGCTCCTGGTCATTCGGCTTCCTCAGAATGCTAAGCTGAGAACCTTTGAGTCTCAAGGAAATGAGGAGAGCTTGAGGAAGACTTATGTCCTACTTCTGATGTTCACGAAATCTAGATATAGTTAACAATAGTTCTCCCACCTGCTTTGCCTAACATTTTGCAGGAACAACTCTCACTAGACCTAACTGTCTGTAGTCAGAAGCTTGCTCTACCCACTAAACTAAGAATGAAGTGTAAGTGCAGGCTACTTAGCAGGGAGTGTCACTATAGAGACAGAAGTTTCTGGAATTTTTAGTAATTTATTTGGAGGTGAAGGGGAAGTAGAAACCTTGCACATGCTGATGGCTGGTGTGGTCATCTGGAGCAATCGGAAAGTACAAGCCAATTACAATGTCTGTAGCAACTGATGACCTGATCATGCTTCTAGATTTATAATGCGAGTTGTTCTGCAGTTATGGGGAATTAATTAGATGATGGTAGTAATGATGTTGTTGATGCTGGTTTCAATGATCATGACTGTTCAACTGAAGGTAACATGAGTCATGGTTCGTTGGTAGTGAAGAGTCATCAGAGTCTATTCTTAGTAAGAAATTGATAAGGGTCCTGAGATGGCCTTCCCTTCCACTCCTACCCTCCTCATTCCTCAGTATTCTTTGAGAATGCAGGATTCAAGCAGTTCACGTTGCTAAATATATAGTGTAAATGTAAATTGTGATTTCTTAGAAAGAAAGTAAACTTGGACAAAAAAAAAAATCCCCAAATTGAGAATGGAGGTTATGTAATTCCACTCATTAACCTAATAAGAATTCCATCTAGAATCTTCCTTATGGATAGTCAACTTTGGAGTCTGCCAGTACTGGAGTATTTGCCACACTCAGGGTTATTAGAACATTCTCCCATGGACAAGTTAGTGGACTCAATAGTGTTGGTACCATTTGATTGAGCTGAGGATTTTGCCAATTGAATCCCCAAGTCATATTTCTAAGGAGCAGGAAAAGAACAGTGATAGCATCCCATCTGGTCTCAGTCACTGCATCAATGTACAGAGACTTGGAGCCAAAACTCCTTTTGCTCCAAGTTCAAAACAAGTGGAAGAACCCAAATGTCTCTCCAGGCTGGAACCAGCCACACATGCCCAGGATGGTGACATCTATGGGTAGGGATAGCAGAGCCTGCTTCCATGTCAGAAGTCAGTCATAGGAGTTCCTGGGGAAGAAAAAAAGCAGAGAGATCACTGCTGAGTTTGATCTGCCTAAACATATGTGAGTATGAATACATCTAAGTTGTCATTTAGACAATTTTTGACTTTCCATTCAGAAGTTTTGCTCTAGATGTCTGCAGCCACATGGAAATCCAGCTTTCTAAGATATCATTTAGGTAGCATAATGATGATAGCATAATGATGAAATGATAGATTTTTGATCTCCCAATAGGAAACAGAATTGCCAAAATACTTTTGGGAACCATGATTATTGTTACTAGGCAGAGGTGTGAAGGTTAAGGAAATCTGCAAAACCAAAATTGACAGTAATTGCACTGAGCTTTCTCTCAAGGAGGTCCACCCAAGAATACTTGGGGCCTTGATGAGACTGTAACAGAGCATGGAAGTTCTCTGAGATTTCCACTACCCACCCTCAGTAGCCCTGACCTACCTGGTTCTGCTACTAGAGAATCCTGTCCTTGAAGCCGGCATGCACATTAAGAGTAACCAGTGTTTCTTGATTTGGGAGTCTTCTTCCACATGTTAAAATCACCCAGCACCATTTTTTATCTTCTCATGTGGTTTCTCTGTCTCACTATGTTGAAGCCTTATTTAGCCACAAAATACTGGAGGGCTCATTCGTACATGAACTGCCCAGTTTCACAACAGAACACAAGCTCATGGAGTGGACTTTGCTATTATTACAAGAACTGACAAATTACTAACTCTCTCTAGACATCTGCTATCATTTGTGCCATAAGTGAGCTTCTTTTAATTCTGGTTTGTGAAGGACCACCTGGGAAACTCTCCTTTAAAGGGGAGCAATTGCCTCCATTTGGCTGAGCCTGACCCTATTTCCATGTATTGACATGCACAGAGCTGGCTAGGACTTTTCTTTATCCCTCCTGTTGCAGCAATGCATATTGGTCCAAGGGTTTTTCTCTGGCACCCCCACACTTTGTTCCCTTGTGTGAGCCAGGTCCAGATGGGATGGGGAGCCAATGCTCCATGCTGTTGCCTAGAAATGAGGTAGAGGCTATGACTTCCTGGGACTTGAAAGATTACACATCAGAGCTGAAGCACTGACCCCAAAATATTAGATTCTATCTCAACTGTGTAATGCAGATTATTCTTTCTGCATATTCATCTCTCCACATATTGTAGAGGTGAATGCGAGTCTTCTGCCTAGCCTAGCTCACGGCACTCGCCTACTTCCTGCCATTCTCACAATCACCCATCCTTGAGCCATTCCTTTCCTCACGAATTAATAAAACTAAGGTTTGGCATTGGGTTAAGGTCTTTGTTCCAGATAGCCATCACCATGGCTGGACTTCGGACCCCTTGACTCCCCCTAACTACAAATATGCCGTAGTGTTTTTGTTCTTGCCATGGGTTGCCCTGGAGGTGGTAAATTGGAATTACTCACTAGAATTCCCATAACTTTTCATGAGATTGTAAAGAAAAACTTCCTAGGCCATGATGAGGAGAACCAGGACGGTATCTCCATATTGTCTTCCAAGTTGATATGTATGTTGCATATGAATATGATATCTTTTCTTTTTCCCTATGAGCATAGAAGACTAAGAAACACTGATGTTCTTTTGGCAAAAATCTTGTTTGTTTTTTTAAGTATTTACTACAGGATCTACAGGGTCTCACTATGTAGAGTACACTCATAGCAATCCTCCTGTTTTTAGCCTCCCAAGTCTGGGATTACAGGTGCATACCACCATGCCCAGTCTCAGCCACCATCTCAGTGTGCCCTGGGGATGGGGCCGGCATGGCTTGTGGTGTTGGGGATTGAACCCTAGTTCCTATGCTCTGCCTAAGCAGGCACTTTAGTCTGCTGAGCTATATGGCCAGCCCTTGTTTGTGATTTTGATTTAAAGGTTTCTCAACTGTATAGCCTTACTGATCAAATCATATGGATGAAAATTACATGTCTAGGATCCTTCCACATGGCTATTATAAAAGCAGTGGCTATCAGCTACTCATTAAAAAACTCAACTATTAACATCTAGCCTGAGTAAATTATCTGCCTGCAAATCCAAACCTTAAAAAACCATGTTGTTTATTTCTTACTTTATCTTGGCCATTGTAAATGCAGTATACTTTTGTAAATTTTTCCATTAAACAACTAACTAAATGTATTCATAGGGTCTAGAATGGATTATAACATTGAAGACTATTAGGAATAACACCAGCCTACTTGCAATAATCTGCAAAAATGATGTATGTGAAAAGTGTTTTATAAAGTTGTGGGATCACAGCTTAGTCTGGAATTAGTATTAATTTTGCAGAGCTCTTCAGGCCTAGCCTCCTACTGAAAATGCTTCAAGGTGCCCACAGACACTCTAGTTCTAGCCTTTTCTGAAATAATCACAGGTACTTTCAGCACATGGCCTGCCAGATGCTATCATTTCTGACAGTGGGTCTGAATTTAAGGAAGTTGTGGACAGGAACCTTATCTGAGCTGTCACCATCCTGCCTCATCACCTTCAAGCAAATGATCAGGCTGAAAGGCTACTCAAGCTACAGAGATGTCCTGGGAGGATGCTGCAGGAGATTGGCGCGTGAGATTCTCTGGACTCTTCATCCCTCAACCTGTCACTCCAGGTTCAACCATGGAAATTGGCTCTGATGCATTACTAATGGGGAAATAACTCAAGACTGCTTTGAATACCTATAGCCATGCTTGGATGAGGATTTTGACAAGATCATATTCTGGACATAGTTCTGCTTGCTTGTTGTCTTTGAATGAAGAAGAAATAAGACTCAGTCTTTGTTAAGAGCAGTGGATCCAGCCCAAGGTGGTTTCCTCACGCAATAATTGAGGTCATAGCATGTTCAGAGAGCAATATATGCCCCTGTAAGTTTCTCCAAGGCCATTGAGAAGGTGAAGCTGTCATTCTCCTCTCCCTGGATATGCATCTTCTACACTGTGTGCTTAGTTCTCTGAACCCACTAATACCACATAGAAATAGCCTCATGGAATATATACAGGGTAGATGTGTTGAATACAAAGGTGTTAGATAAAATGTAGAGAATTCTAGCACACACTCTTTCTTGGTGTCTGTATATTATTGGCTGGCTTATATTTTTACCTGTAGTTGCATCCTGCACGCTGGGCTTTGTTTTGAAAAGCTTATGCCTTTGTAACTGCTGTGGTAAAGACTACTACCTGCTTCCTATTTTCCTGTGCATACGTAGGATGACCACGTCCAGCCCAACTGTAAACAGCAACCCTAAGAGCGAGTGTCTCGAAGTACTTAGTAGGAGTTCCATGAGCAGGTTGTGCTTGAAGTGCGAGGCAGTGTTCATTTCTGTTGTTGTGTTGTTAGCACTGAAGCCCTATCTGACCTATTCAACAGCTATAGACTTTAACTCCTGAGTCTGCAAAAGGTGTTTGTAGATTCTGAGAAGCAAAAGGCACTGCCTGCTAGTCTAAGGATGATGACTATTTTATCTATTATTCGAAGCAGTATAAACACAGGTCATAACACCCACCTCTGCTTCCTTTTCTGATTTATTTATATGGACCTGTTGATGTCTGGGACTTTTCCTTGATGAAAGGGAGGAGGGACACAGACATGAAGTGATTTAGAATGATCAACTTGCCTTGTCTTATTTTACCTTGATGGCAGAGAGGAGTGACTAGGATGGGGCTGGGCAGCCAGAAAGACCCTGAGCTCAGAGATGAAAGCATTTCTAGGGAAGGAGAGAGCCAGTCTTTGTGCTTAACTATTTTCCTTGCAGCAGGAGGCAGCACTTGTGCCAGTCATAGGGTGGGTGATAACAGGAATTTTGCGGAAGTGGTGTAGGCAGAGAGTGAGGCTGCGGTGGGTGAGGAAGGGAAACCCTTCAAGTGCAAGGCAGGTGCTGCTGGGTGACAGTCTGGGCACTTCAGTGAGTGCCTATGAGTGGGGTTGGGACCAGCCCTATGTGCATCTGGAAGCTTCCTGGCAACACATCCCGGTTTATTTCTACTCCAGCAGCTCTGTGAAGGCAGTGTGAATTCTTGGAAACTGAGTTACTTCTGTTTTCTTTTGAAATAGTTTTCCTTTTCAAGTATTCTCTAGAACCATTGCAGTCACTCTGCTTAAAAGTAGAGTTCTTATGAAACTCGGTGGGAACTCACTCTCATGGGGGACACTGTGGAGTTCTCCTACCAGGCACTTTTCCTGGTAAGAGGATCTCCTGGCTTGCATGCGTTTCCTGTAACCAGGGCTCCTAGGTCTTGGTTTCCTGTTTCCTCCACTTGCACACAGAACTTGCTCCCAGCCTGCTGCTGCCACAGGCACCGAGTGCCTCATTCTTTCCCTCCCCCACCCTGTCCTGCCCCTTTCTGCACATTCCCCACTCCCATCTCCCATATTCCCTCAAAGCTTGGAGGTTCCCAAGAAAGAGAAAGGCACGGGTGAAAAATTTAAAACTGCCCAAGATGGATAGTGAAAACACCATGCATAAATAAATTACAGCAAAACCCCCGAATGAACAATGATTGTGTGGTTGAAGACCTGGCTGAATAAGTGTGTCAGGTACTGATTGGAAGCGTGATAAATGCAATGACCTAACAAAGGATTGACTTCTTCTGCAGACAGGCCCCTTTTAATGGATGGAAAGGGAGGAAGCTTCATTTAGAAGGGAGAGGCTGTTTGCCGTGCAGATATGACAAAGGGGAAGTAGACAACCATTGATTTACGTTTGGGAATGACAGTTGAAAAATTCAGCAATAATCATGACAAATGAGAAGAGATGCAGTCAGAGAAAAAAATGCCAATACGTTAAGCCTGCAAAGAAATGCCAAGGTCACAGAGAAAGGTTCCCAAACTTCTGGTTTTGACAACCTTAATGGAAATAATAGGAAATATGAAGGTTTGGGTTAAGAGGGAGAACATGGCACTGAGGGGGGACTGTAGGTGTCTGTAATTAGTGGCTAGTTTGGACAGGGGGTGGCAGAGTCCCCCCCACCCCCCTTACTCCCTGGGGACAGCGTCTGTCCACAGCCACTGGGGTGCTTCCACTGCTGCCAGGCCTGACCTCCTCCTCTCAGAGCCTTAGAAAAATCGAGCAAGTTATTTAAATGTCAGCAGCAAAAATGGGGGCAGGGTATGGCACTGAAGCTTCTTGGGGACATCAGAGCAGAGCTTTTGTTTTGATCTTCCGACTGTGGCAGGTCTACCTCTTTATTTTACATTTCATCTTGAAGGACTGATTCTAAGTAAGAAAGCAGTGAATTTTTACTCTTTTGCTTGGTTAAATTTAGAACATGGGCTTTCTTTTTTTTAATCATCTTTGTTTGTGAAACACAGTCCATTGACTTCCATATTTCTATACTCTTTGAAGAGATACACAATCCAGAAAGCACTACCTGTGGGTGTGGGAAGTGGATTTAAAAATGCATATATGTGTGTAGGGAAGAGATGCATGGAGAGGCATGGAAGATAGCCCTGTGACCTGGGAAACAACAGAGCTTGGTTATTGCTTGCTACTAACTGTAAACGTGGACAATTTTCCTCTCTTCTCTAAAGCATAATGCAATTGTCTTTAGAATGGCAAAAATTGTGAAGGAGGACTCTTAAGTCTCTGGTAGATGATGCCAGGATTCAATACTATATCTGGACGTACTCTGTAGATCTGAGTCTATTTGCAGATGTAGACACATATCTAGCAAGCATATTCACATGTCTCTTTCAGAGTTCTGGTCTTATTCCATTCAGGCTGTGATAACAAACTACCATAGACTGGTTGGCTTATAAACAACTGGAATTGATTTGTTGTAGTTCTGGAGGCTGGGCAATTTAAGACCAAGGTGGCGGCAGGCTTGGTGTCTGGCAAAGGGTGACTTTCAGATCCAGAGACAGCATCTTCTTTCTCTGTCCTCAAATTGCAGAAGAGATGCATGACTTCTTTGGGGCCTCTTTATGTTAATCACATTCATGAAGGCTCCACCCTCTTGACCAGCCACACCCCCAAGGGCCCCTCTTCCTAATACCATCACTATACGGGTAAGGATATAAATATGAGTGGAGGGAGAATACAAATATTCAGATCATAGCATTCATCTAGATATAGTTCAGTATTTTATTCAACAATTACTACTGCCTTCTAATATTTTATTTTAATTAATTCTCATCCAAATATTGTTTATGGACTTAATCCTCTATCTTATTTAGTTGCAAATTATGATCTAATAAAATGTGTAAAATGCATGATACTTAAATGAAGAAGAAACCCTAGCACACACAATGTTGCTATGGATCCAGTTCCCAGTTTGAGGAATGACAAGATATGTCCATGGGAATTCTTTAACCTCAAACGACATTTAAACTGTGATTACACTTTTGCTGAATTTGTTGCAAAGAAATATCTACTATTTTTTTAAATATATGAAATAAGATGGCAGGGGAAGCTTTGGCAGATGTGTCTTAATTTGTGAATATTCCACGCTAAATGAAAGAGATTTTATTTTAAGCCAAGCCTCAAAGGGGAGTTAAGTCATTAAAAAAAGAATGGTCCTTTGGGAGCTGTGTTGTGCCACGATTCCTCTTCCCATTCCAGTAGCTCTAGGAGCCTGGCCCGGCCAGGGTTAACCTCAGGCCCCATGTCACACCATCCGTGTGGCTGTTTTCATTTGAATTATCTGGGCATGTGAGAGTTCACAATGAACCAAGCACTGTGTTCAAAGCAATGTTCCCCATACCTCAAGTGAGCGGACCATAGAGTTTCTGCCTTTCATCAGCGAGGTACCCTTTTAATAGCAGAAATGCACGTAGGGAAGGACCATGTTATGAATGAGTTGGATCTGATATTTGAGGTAATCTTGGGTCTATAATGGTTTCTTATGACTTCACTTCCACCTGGGGCTGTCGAGCAGGGATATAGGGAAAGTAGTCTCTTTAGATTAAACATTTTCTAATCAGCTTTATCACTCATATTTGAATTTATCTTATTTGAGGAAAATGCCAATATATTAGCAGGCATGTATGATACACAAGGTGACCCTACCAACTTAATGACATAATACATTATCCTTAATGAAGTCAATATCTTGTCTTTTAGCTGTCTGTCTATTGGGGCGATTAATTGCAGTGTCATTAAAGTTAGCTCTCTTTTCATTTGAGCTTGACAAGTCGCATAAAACTAATGTTCTTAGTTATCAGCTACTGGAATAGGATGGAGGATGGAGGAAATTGTAGGGCAAATAAGGGGTACTGCTACAGCTAACTTGAAGGACTTTTCCAATGACTGTTCCTATAGGTTTCTCCTCACCCGAGCTCTCTTGTTAGTTGAAATGCTGGGCAAAGGTAGGTCAATTTGATTTAGCTGAAGTTCTTCTGAGGGTTTGATATGGAGAAATGAAGATGCTACTGGAAGTGACACCCAGTTCAGGAGATGTTGAACCGGTTACTTGCAGGGGCTTGGTTACTGTAAGGGTCTGTACACTAAATTAATTTGCCGTGTTACCTCCTGCATGAAGGTATGTGAGTGGCTAGTCCACGAAGGTATGTGACAAAGCCCAGAGGAAACCATGTTTTCATTTAGCTTTGAAGTTTTTCTAATTTAATGGGCTCTCTCACAGGGGAGAGCATTGGAGGTGGGGACAAGGAATGTGCGCATCCAATCCAAGCTTTGCAAATGGTTCTGATAAACACCGGTTAATCATGGGCAGTGTGGGAGCCATAGCGCCTGGCCCAGCACTAATTGTGAGGCCCAAGCATCACTCCCTGCCTTCCCCCTACCTTGGAAACTACGAGACAGGATGGCTGTAATTTACAGTGTGTTATCTTTGTCTATAGCGGCAAGATGATATGAAGTAAATCAAGGTACGAGTAATGAAAGACTGAGAATTTATTCCTTGGAGCACACTTTAAAGTGTAGTATCTGTTATAGTGGCACTGCCTGAAGACCCTGAAATGAGACTGGATGAAGGGCAATAAAGCAGCATAGAGGCTCATGTTAATGTTGTTTGTCTGAGGTTAGTAATTGGGTTCCGCTGATGAGTTGTGTGAAGACGAAGTGAGAATCCCGGCTAGTATTGTAAATCTTACATTGTTGGAACAAGAAGCAATCCTAACAAATATTGATCCTCTTCGTGCCCAGAGGCGAGGAGGGAAGCTGCGAACTGCAGAGCACTGGCTTGTTGCAATCGCACCAATTACCTTAGTGAAACTGGTGCTCTGCATGAAATCCCAGGGTGGCTGCAAATGTTGAATTAGCCATGATTAGGCTTTTTAGATGAATCCCCCCAAAATCACACCAGCTTAGCACTCTGTCTCAATTATCTTTGTGGTCCTGAAAATATATTGGGTGTGAAGCAATGCCTCCCCATTGCGAGAGGCCCTGGACAGGTGTGGATGCCACATATGAGCTCATGTCCAGCCACTACCTTCAAGGTAGTGGAGGGGCCAGAGTGAAATGTGCTGGAATTGGCCGAGAGGACTTTGCTGAATAGTACCTAGTGTGATTTTCACACCCCATGTGCCATGGACTTAGTTGTTGAGCTTTATTTGTTGGCCCCTATGTATGGTAAACCTATGTCCTGAAGATCTTTGAGGAGAAGATCTCAGGAGAAGGAAAGGCATTGGGAGATCTGGGATAGTTGAGGTTGACTTCCTCTTCTTCCTTTTTTAATGTTAAGGTCTTCTAAGGATATAAGCTCAGGGTATATGAATGTAGGTGCCCTTCCTTGAGTTCTTATTGGGCTGCATGAGAAGAGAGAGCTGATAAATGCTGGGGGGAGGTCACCTTCCACTTTGTTTCTTCCCAGGAGGTAACCACATGTTCTCAGCATGCGTAGGCACCTTCTCTCTCCCCGTTGTCTGCAGCTGTGAATTTGCAGAGGTTATGAACTGAGATGAGGTCTTGGCATTGGGCCCTTGGGCTTCGGCCCTGCATGCTGCCCTGCCCAGTGGACTCTGCTAGGAGAATGGCCACCGTGGGGAACCTCAGAACATTGGGTCATGGACATGAGGTTATGATGTATTTGTTTCAGCATATATGTTTGAGCAAAAGATCAATAAAGTCAAGGACCCCAAAACCTGGCAGGCAGAGAGCAAAGGTTTGGCTAGAAAGAACCATAGACCTTCTAGAACTAAAACCAGGCCTAGGGCACCTCTGTAGTTGCTGTGACACAGGAAGTCATCAGGTCATCAATTCTGTGTTTATCTGAGTGCCTGATATGGCGCCAAGCTGCACTGAGCATACCTAGCTGGGTTAAAAGGGGTTTGTACTCCAGTGGCAGGTGGTGATGGTGATAGTGATGGGACAGGAAAAATATACAGACAATCGATGATGCAAACTGTGAGAAAACATGACAAAATATAATGGCTTGGGATGAGTGGGATTTCTTTAACGATGTAACAAAAAATCCTTTCTTTTCACATGACACGCTGCATGTGTGAGCACCAATGTTTCTCCTGCACACCTCCAAACAGTTATTTATTTATTTATTTATTTATTTATTTATTTATTTATTTGGCATAGGGTCTCACTGTGCAGCTCAGACTTGTAGTGATCCTCCTGTCTCAGCCTCCTCAGCCCTGGGGTTGCTGGCGAGCACCACCCTGCCCCACCATGCCCAGTATTGAGGCTGGCACAGAGCACCTATGGTTTGGGTGCCATCACAATGTGTGGTACCCAGGATCGAATTTGGGTCCTTGCACTTGCCAGGCAAGCACTTGGACTGCTGAGCTATCTCCCCCATGCCTCCAACCAGTCTTTTGATATCACAGTACTGAGGGCATCAAAAATGTCTTCCTCCTCCAACCCCGGCAAGGTCTGGCTTTGCTGTCTTCTCTATGAAATTATTCTGGTTCTATCCACCAACCGGATGGAAGCAATTGTACTCTGCGTTCCCATGTGGCATCCTGTCTCTGCTGCATCTTGGCACCGTGCATTAGTTATCTGGTACTATAGAAGCCATGTGTTCATCACATATCCAGTCCTTGCCCATGGGATCCTTCAGTGTAAGAGCCACGTACCTGTACCATCTTATCCCTTGTGTCCCTCAGCTAGGTCTTGTACATCCTAGAACTTCTATAACTGTTCGGTCAATGAGCTAGCGAAATTCGTAGCACATGTGTAGGGGATAGGGACTTTTGAAATTGTCTGGAGTTTGATGTGATAGGTGTAGAAATTCCACAGTGAAATAGAAGTGCCTTACCACTTGTGGATGAGTTTCACTGAGCAGTAAGTTATATCTGAATTGACTGGTGATGGCTTCCTGCCTCTCCAGGCAACAAACACATTTTGGAAGGACTGTTCACTCAAAGCCTGTAATAAAATCTTTACCACTCTGAACAGCTCGTCTTGGTGTCTGCTAAGGGGAAGACAAGGCAAACATGGAATTCTCTTGGCATAAATGGCCTGTCAGTGTTTAAAATAGCACAGATCTGGAAATGCCAATAAGCACAGCATGCAGGTGAGCTGCTTTATGATTCAAGTGGAGTCATTGGCCCTAGTCATAGGACGTGGCCACCTGTGTCCAGCACGCATGCTTGTGACCCAGCTCCTGCTCTTTGGGACAAGGAGAGGGGAGAAAGTGAGTCCACTGCTCATTGGCCTCCTGAGACACCTCTGAGGATTAAATAACTAATGACTATAAAGTGCTCCGTGAAAAGAGAGTGCTCTATAAAGTGTTATTGTTGGGGCTGTTAAAAATGGAAAACGACTTTTTATTTAGAAAGAGAACACTCAGCGTAAAGAGGGGCAGCTGTAAAGCTTTTATCGCCACTTTGCTTTCTGAGGCTTCTTAGCCATTGGGATTGGCACTGTGGTCTGCTTACCCAGGGCCTCTCTTACCTGCTCATGGGTCTTAGATGCCACGTTGTCCCATTGACACTGTGCCACCCCGGTCCCCTTGCTATGCTGTAGCTCTTGTGCTGAACAGTGCATCAATTGGCACTGGCTTGCCTGTTGATTAGAAGTTAGGATCAGGGGGTCTTTTCCTGAGAACCAGGCAACTGGAATGGAGCATATCCTGTCATTTGCTAGCTTTAGGAAGTCCCCAGAGCAGCCGCACACATGCCACATACCCTTAGAAAGATTCAGGACTAATGATGATCACACCCTATGTGTGACATCCAGCGCATCAGCACATCCTTCTCTCTCTCTCTCTCTCTCTCTCTGTCTCCCTTTTTCTTTCTCTCCCTTCCCCTCCCTCCCTCCTCCCTCTCTCCTCCCTCCCTCCCTCTCTTTCTTTCTTTCTTTCTTTCTTTCTTTCTTTCTTTCTTTCTTTCTTTCTTCCTTCCTTCCTTCCTTCCTTCCTTCCTTCCTTTCTTTCTTTCTTTCTTTCTTTCTTTCTTTCTTTCTTTCTTTCTTTCTTTCTTCCTTCTTCCTCTAGTACCAGGGATTGAACTCAGGACCTTGTGCTTGCCAGGCAAGCCCTTATTCAACTGAACTATTCCCAAGCCCAATCCTTCTATTTCTTAATGGCCAGAACATGTCTCTTCCTGCTTGTTGAGCATATTCAACTTTTACTCCAAACTCAGAATTTTACTGACTGTCCCTAGGTGTCCCATTCAAGTTCTGTTTTCTTTGTGTCATGCTGATGTGGCTGAGAGGTTTAAAATATATGGCTGCACCTCTGCAGCCTGTGTTATTATTTCATGATTTGTGCATTTGGAATGTGTTTCTAATCACAGTACGCAGGATTTATTTGGGAGGGACTTTATTTCTAACTATCAGTGAAGCCAATCTCATCTCCTTTCTGATCTCGTTGTTCTTTGGCTCCTCTGACTCAATACTTTGCAGCTAGTTCTCCCCAACAACACAGCCCCTTCAAGAAAGGAGCTTATCATCTTGATATTTATCATACAAGTGTGGTGATGGGTTTGTATTTTTATGACCACGCTAAGTGGTGAGCATTCATTTGTGCTACCTCAGCCCGGATGCCCATCCCAAGACCAGGCTGTTTGTCAGGCTCTCTTCTCCTCCCCAAAGCCTGAACAAGGAGCTTGGGACCACTATAAACATGTTCCCTTTCACTGAAGAGGAAATTATTATCCTATATTTTTGTAATAACCAATAACATTTTGAATTACTCACATTTATGGCTTGTCATCTAGCTTATGCTTAACCTCTACTCCTCATGGAGCTGGTGATGACAGGCTCGTTAATTAACCATTTGTGGGAAGTCAAGGGGAGGTGGAAATCCACATGACCAATAATGAAGCAGAGAAGTAATCTGTTTCTGAAGTTGAAGTCATAAGCACCGTGCTTGCATTATGCCTCTTGGTAACAAGCGAAG